>JAOXOE010000776.1:3359704-3380081 GCA_028565055.1 Phoeniculus purpureus | reverse complement strand
TGTTCCTGTGTGACTTGGTCTAGGTGATCCTGCTGTGTCAGGGGGATTGGACTAGATGATCTTTTGAGGTCCCTTCCGATCCCTAATGTTCTGTGATTCTGTGACTCTAGAAGCTACAATATCCTCATGTTGTAAATCATGTGTCTGCAGAATTATTTTTCTTCATTAAAATATTTTTCTTGTCTTGCTTTCCTGGAAAAACATGAATTTAATAATGTTGAGTACTAAATCCAAATCAGTATCTACACTTTTATGTCTAGCTCAGGTACAGCGCTAACTCTGTAGGGTAGAGAACTTGATCATGAACAATGGTGAAGGGACTGCATCCCCAATGTATAATTTTAGGTCATTCTAAGATTTTAATACTCTTAGTAGTTCCATGTTAACTGGTATTAGGTATTGAATCATAGAATCATTCAGGTTGGAAAAGACCTTTGACATCATCAAGTCAGAGTACATTCTACTTCATTTTGATATATCTTGCATTTTTTTGCCAGGATATTTGCTAAAAAAAGGAGTTGTGAGCTTATCTTGGTAACTTTACAGATAGTGGTAATTTCCTCTTGTTCTAATCTGGAGTGTCTGCATTTACTTGATGTTAACACAGAACTCATCTACTGATTTACTTCCAATTACCTTTAGCCAGATCCTGCATGCTTCCATGCAGACACCCTCTTTGTTACTGTTTTTTTGAGGAGTCCATAGCCTCAGCTGTTAAACATGTTAGAGTTTTGATTTGTTTCTCAGAGACCTGCTGTTGCTCTACCGTATTTGTATGTAGCAAATCCTCCTACATACACTCATGGGATGGAGACCTTGAGGTTTAACCCAAAGGAGCAGATACCTCCCAACCCCCCTTCAATACCGCAGGCAGGAAGGTCTTGTTTTCTGCAGTTTCCACATCCCCGACTGGTGCATCGTGATTCAGGCATTAAAAAAACCCACAGTGTGGTTTAACTGAGTGAATATGCTTTCTCTAACTTGAATTTTCAAGTTCTTATTTCATAACTAGGCAAGAGGACATGATGTGTTGATTTGGATGCTGATGATTCCAGTGCTTGATGTACTGGTGCTTCTTGGACTTCCATTTTCTCGGGCATGTAAGAGTTAATGAGGGAGGTCTCACGGCAAGAGGGCTACTTAAGCAAGCTAATAGTTAATAGATGCTCATAGTGGGAGGGAAAATGCTAAAGGGAAGTCTAATGCATTTGTAAAATTCATTTGCATAATTTCAGTAGTTAATTTAAGCAAATTACGCATCTAGCTGTAGCACAAAATATGTAATTGTATGTGAAATATGTCAGTGCTGTTAATGTTTGATGAGGCACCCAGGGTGTTTCCAAGAGGTGTGCCTACATTTGTGTCCTACATTTATGACTAATTTATGCTTGAAACGCAGACATTCTCTTTCACAGCTTTGGCTTTCATTCTGTGTAGCCCCCTACATCATTAGTGCATTTGCTGTTTTGATGTTGGCACTTCCTCAGCCTTACTCCAGGGGCGTCTGTTTCTTGTAGAGTGCCTTGGCATTGCCTGAGGATAAACTGAAACTATGCTCACTTCCCTCCCCAGTAAGATTCTCAGTATCTTCTGGGGCCTATAATTTGAGCAAACATTAACAGTGCACTTAAGTTACACTTGTTCTTTTATTTCAAATGGCATTGTGAAGCGTCTCTGGCAGATGCAGTATCAAACATAAAGGAACACTTGTCTTAATGCAACACAAGGCAGCACAATAGATTTAATTTAGTCAACAGACAAGAAAAATGAGGTATGCACAGAAGGAATAAGCTGGGCAGCTGTGCTTAGTCACAGGCCGTGTTGTGGCTTCTGTAACTGATCTTTAGATTTTTTTTTTTCTGGTTGACGGCACCGTAAATGAATAGTTTTAACGGTGCACAAATGAATATTGAGTTGTGTAGATCTATAATATGGGCAGTTAGAAAACTGAAAATGTTTGCACACTTCGTGCCGATTGGGGAAAGGAATCACAAAGCAGTTTTTCTGCTTTCTTTTCTCATTATGTAAAAAAAGCTTGTTTAGAGATGTTTGCTTTATTAATGTGGACTGATAATTAAGTTGCATATCTCCCTCTTCTAGGAATCCATAAGAAACTTCAGCCAAGACAAGTGGTTCTGCTGCGCTCATCTTTCTCCCACACTCCTTCCGTAGGTGTCAGCCATGTAAATGTGAACATTGTTGTCTTCTATGACACTGGTCTGGATCCACTGGTGGATACAAAGGCTAAAGAATGGTGTGATAACATGGCAAGAGATGGAGATGTCCACATATACAGGTGATTTTTATGCTAAGAAATAACATGGGTGTTTTCAAATCAAAAATAGAGGGAAGATACTTGTGATGGGTTAGGTCTCATGACCTAGGCCAAAAACCTATGTATTTCTGTATTTCCCAAGCCACTCCCATCTTCAGATAGTTCATTGTACGGCAGTGGTTCTTCAGCACGCTTGATGGGCTCTTGCTTTGATACCTCACTCTCCTCACCACCATCGGTAACCATTGCAACCCAACAAATTGATGGTAAGAATCTAACTTTGGGAGTGACAGAGCTGCAGAGACTGCAACCGCTGAGAGAGCTGAGGAGGCACCCTGTGTAGCTGGAGCAGCAAATCCAGGACAATGCTTTTAGGTGAAACTAGGATTTTTGGTTGAGGTCAGTTTAAGTCATTTAGTGTTTTACGATCCCTTTAAAGATCGGATCCATCACACTTCTTCCCTTCAGACTAAAGGGAAAGTGAAAACTCTGTCCATTTCCTTACTATATCTTCTGTCTTTCCCTTCCAATTCCATCTTGCAAGTCAGCTGGATTTCTGTGTTGGAGCAGTCAAAACAAATATTAATATCTGTGGGTGTTTTCTGCTCTTGATAGACAGTTTAAGTCTCTCTTCATGGTCTGTCATTGGATTTCTTCACATCCGCTAGTCATGAGACACTGATAGGATCATTAAGGTTGGGAGAAATCTCCAAGATCATCAAGCCCCTGTTAATGCTGTGCTGAAGTGTATTAGAAAGCTTCTCCCAGGTGACACACAGAGAGTGTCACTATTTTCTAGGTAAAAGCACTTAATGAGTTTCTTTGTTCTACAGGCTTTTAAGTGGTAATTCTGTTGAAGAGAGGCTGTTGACAAAAGGTATTTAACATTCGATTCAACAAGTGGCTGCTCAAGGAGATGACTGTTCAACAGACTTTCTGATACTGTAGCATTAAGAATGTGAGCAGTTCTTTATGAGACCTTTACTATAGCCGAGTCACAATTGTAACCGTCCTCTAGTTATATATTTATCTCCAGATCAGTCTGAGAGCCAGTGGTATGTGATCACAGTTAGGGTCAGTTAAAAATCCTCTATTTTTAGTTCATCAACAAAATCGGATACAAAAATATCTAGAAAGACAACTGTGCTTGTGATAATTTGACACTAATTTTGACACTATTTTAATCAAATGGAAACGGCACCTCCTGCAGCAAAAATAGGTCAAATAGGTCTATAGTCTGACTTTTTCTGAACTCAATTTTAGGATGCTTAAAAAAACCCTTTTGATGTGAACCACTGACTTGTCAAATATTTGCAAACGTGTTTCCATAAGGTTCTGTGTTCTGAAAATGGAAAAGAGGATTCTGGAAAGTTTCCAGAAGAGACACAGGCTGAGAGAAGAAATTACACCATTTCATAGCAGTGTGATTCCAGAAACACCATTGTTCCTTCACAGTTAGAACAGCTGGATAGCTTTATGGATCAGGTGTGATGGTTTGTTGTGGTTTAGGTAAATCTTCAGTAAGATTTGAAATTTACTTTCCAGTGTTAACAGTCAGGTGATGCTCATAAAGTACCTTTTCCCCCCTCCATTTACATCAAACCTGTCTGTGCAAACTTAAATATTGAAACAGTTATGGGAAGTGATGTGAGCTTGCTGATAGATCTGTTCATGTAGTGAAACATTTTCATCACCAAACATTCTCCTGAGGATTGTGAAGTGTGTTGGACTAAAGCTTATCTTGTGATATAAAACTATTTTACAGTCTTGTGCTTCACTAGGTGCTCGTGCTGCTTCCTTAAAGGATCTGTTCCTTCTTAACTGGGAAATGACTGTTAGCGTGCTGAGTTGTGAACTACAATTCTTGAAACTTATTTTTCAAAAATAAGGCACTTACTTTTGGTACGTAAGTCTTCATTCTCTATTTATTCCAGCACATAAGTGGTTATCCTCTTTGTGTTAGACAAACCTATGCTAAAGACCAGAATTCCAAGTGTACTCAAATCTATATGAGTAATTTTGAGTTGACGATGATGACTACTAGAAAAAAGAAATTCCTCAAATAGGTTTCTGTAAGTTTCCTTCTGCTGTCAATGGCATTTTTCCCCAGAGTTAACATTTAATAAGTTTGGTGGCCTGATTGGTGATCTGATTGGTGATTTTGGTTTTGGTTAGGTGCAGATTTATTTCACAGGGCCTTACAGTGTCTGCTTTGGCTCTGCTGTGGAAGTGTGTGGGACTCAGCAAATTTGGAGAGCTAGGATGGTGAGTAATGGGAGAAAGTTGTTTTATCTGAGCTCAGGTGATGGACTGAATCCGGGGTGATGGACTTGTTACTTTAAAAATACAGTCTTCTTGTTCAAAGATATCGGAATACTATTGAAAGAATAATTATAGATGAACTCATTTTTAAAGGATTTGGGGCTTCATCTTGGAGGGGATTTTATGATGTTGAAAAAGGTATTCTGTGTATGGACTGGAACAAGTATAATTTTGTATATTTTCAGTGTATTTATCACCTTCATTTGGAAGAATTTATCAAAACTTCACACCCCCCTATGTGATGACTTTCGAACACTTGCAAATGTTAAAATACAATATATTTTATGACACTGTCACACTTCAGGACATACATTCTCTCCAGTCACAGCACTGTTACAGCAAGTGTCCATGGTGCCTGCTGTTCCAACACCACTGGAGCACACAGCCGAGATTTTTTAACCAGAAGCACTTCACAGGACCAGTTGTAACCATCCTTCCGATGACAACTGTACAGATGATTTTCATATCAGGTAACCTATTTTCAGTTCACATTTTGCTATTGACACTAAAACCTCAAATCTTTACTTATTTTAAAATGTATTAGTAGATGAAAATGATTGGAAAATAATTTCCCAGTAAGTCCTTTACTCTTTAGAAAATGGTATGTCCCCAGATGCTGGATCATGTTACATGCAATTAATTGTGTAGAATTTTAAACAGTGTTAGCTTGTATATGGCCACTTATTTTCAGTTTTATCTTGGTTTTTTTTTCTTTGTATTTTGAGGTAGTAATTAATAAGCATCTAAACTTTTAATTTTAGATGGTTCCTAGAACTAAATTCTGATCCTCAGCCCATGACTTCCTGGCAGATAGCATCATAGAATCATTTGGGTTGCAAAAGAACTTCAAGATCATTGAGTCCAACCATTAACTGATGCACCCTGGAAGCAGCCCTAGGAGAGCAGAGCTGAGGGGCAGCCTGTGTTTAGTGTACATAGCATCTGCAGGAGTTCATGCTAAAATGTGTAGTGTCTGATTTGGAAAGAACTGGGTGTTGTTACTGGCAGGTGGAAGTAGTGTTTTCCTGATTGCTGTGCTATTTCCTTTTTTAATAGCAGTTTTTTTCCTTCCTTCACAGCTTGAGGGGTTTGTTGCCTGTGCTCAGGTAAGCAGTGTATGGTTCACCCGAAACTAGTGAAGATTTCCTGTGGAATTTTACTCTGAATCTGAAATCACAGAAAGGTTCCGGTTAGAAGGGACTTCAGAGCTCATCCAGCACCCTGCCCTGGGCAGAACCACCTCTCGACAGACCCAGGTTGCCCAAAACCCCATCCAACCAGGCCTAGAACACTTTCAGGGATGGGACAGCCACAACCTCCCTGGGCAACCTGTTCTAGTGCCTCAGCACTCTCACTGGGAGGAATTCCTGCCTCAGGTCTCATTTAATCTCCCATCTTTTAGTTTGAACCCATCCCCCTTGTCCTACCACTAGAGCCCCTCGTAAGAAGCAGCTCTCCAGATTCCCTCTGACCCCTTGGGGTGAATTCTGGGCACAGAAATGGCGGAGGGGGGTATATGACACAATAAAAGTTGTTAATTCTTGTCTGTGCCCGAGTGTCGTTCCTGCGCGCCCTGTGGCCACAGACCCACGGCCCGGTTCCCGCTCCGGAGCGGGACGGCACCGCGCAGGCGCAGGAGGTGGCGCAGGCGCAGGGCGAAGCGCGGTGGGGGGGGGTCGCGGTTTGTCTCCTGCCGGCGCTGGTAGCGGCGCCGCCGCGGCCGCCCCCCGCCCCTGCTTCCTGCCTGGAGCGAATGGAAGCTTCGGCCTTGCCGCCTGCGGTAAGTGGGACCCGTGGAGGTGGCCGGGCCCTGCCCTGCTCCTCGCCACCTTCTCCCCTCGTAGGCCTCGGGACAAGGCCCGGCGGTTCAGGTCCTGTTGACTGTGGGGGCGACAGCGGCGGGACGAGCTGTCCCCGCGCTGGGCCCGGTGTGGGGGGAGCGGGCAGGGCCGGCCCGGCCCGGTATGTGTGTGTGTGTCTGTGGGGAGCAGCGGCGGCTCTCGGTGGTGCCCGTCAGGGGAGGCTCCGCGCGGACTCGGCTGGGCCCGTCCGGGCCCCTCGCCCCGCTCGGACTCGCACACAAAAGGCGCCCCCGGCCCCTTGCGGGCAGAGGCCCGGGTGCCGCTTTCTTATCGGCGCGTAATTACTGTGGAGTTTTCACTCGGCCCCAAGTGTTAGCGAGGTCTGGGTAATTAAAATAATAAGACCTTGTTACCAGCGATAGGGGATATCGTTAGAATCTTAATTATTGTGTCTCAGAGCTGTGAAAGAGTCACAGTACTGGGTTATTAAATCTGTTGGAAGAGGTGCTTGTGCGGAGCGGGATTGGTGTTTCCCTTCCCGCCCAGCTGCGGGATCTCCCTCAGATTCGAGCTCCGGGCTGCCTGTTGCCGCTCATAAACAACCTAGAGTTGGGAGCAGAGGGGGACGGCAGCGCCGGTGTATGTGTTTGGCCTGAAATACCCAGAACAGGACTGTTGTTTTCAAAAGAATATAGAGACTTCAAAAAATAATAAATCACTCAGTATTTCTTGCTCTGCAACTGCTGTGTGATGCTGGACCTGTCCCTGTCAGTGCTTGTCAGCGGAGTAATTTTGTCAGTGATTGAAATACAAAACCAGAATGTCTTGAGATTTCTGGATACCTTGCTTCAATAAACAGGATTTTAAATGACATGTGGCTTTGGATTAATTTTCATATCTTCAGTGGCCTGAAGGAAAGAGAATCCAGAGTTCATAAAGTAAGGTTGTTTTTTTTTTTTTTCAAACATAGAGATAGTTTGGTAGGGAAGTTTTTAATCCATTTTTTAATTCCATAATGATTAGTCTGTATCCATTTTCATAATGTTTTTATTGTTGAAGAAATGCATGTTTAATGCAATGTTTTAAGCAACTTGAGTGCTTTCAGAGCATCATGCTAAGTGTTAAAAGCACTGAAACTTCTGAAATACTGAACGCAAAAAGATTCCTTTGATATTGGAGACTGCTGATTCATGAAGTTCCACAGAAAGTCATAAAGTGTAGGGTTTGGGTTCTTTAAACTATTTGAAGTCATTCTGACCTAGCTAAGAGGAACGAACTATTTGTAGAACTGTTCAGTAGCACTTTGTTAGCTGGAGATATGTTTGAGCGTTTTAAATGATCCAGCTTTTGTGGTGCTGGAGATTTTGAGTTATTTGACTGAAGGTGTAAAACATTTTAAGTAACTACAAAGACTACAAGACCTTCTTATTCCAGGGGAGCCTTTTGAACAGTAACTAGTTTCAGTTACAGAAATATCTTTCCCTGAATTTTTGTTTTTGTATTTTTCTTCAGCGTTTACTTTAGAAAAAACTAACCAACCTTAAAACAGTGAGGATGCACCATGGTAATGGTCCTCAGAATGCCCAGCGCCAGCTCCAGCGGTCCAGGTCCTTCACAGGCAGTGAGGGAGAAGAGCAACAGGCAAATTTACCCCAATCCCCTGCAGCTTCTTTTCCACCGTCTGCAAGTCCATCTGCTCCCCAGTCCCCCAGTTACCAAATACAGCAGTTTATAATGAGTCGAAGTCCAGTAGCTGGGCAGAATGTGAACATCACGCTGCAGAATGTTGGACCAGTGGCTTCAGGAAACCAGCAGATAACACTGACCCCATTGCCGATTCCAAACCCAACATCACCGAGTTTCCAGTTCAGTCCCCAGCAGAGGCGGTTTGAGCATGGATCTCCATCATATATTCAAGTCACATCACCGCTGCCTCAGCAAGTTCAGTCTCAAAGCCCTACACAGCCTAACCCTGTACCTGTGCAGGCTTTACCAAGCGTCCGGGCAGGCACTCCAGGTCCTGGCCTTGGTATGTGCAGTCAGAGCCCTACTAGGGGGTTTGTGGATGCTAGTGTGCTTGTGAGACAAATCAGCTTGAGTCCTTCAAACAGTGGACACTTCGTCTATCAAGAAACGCCGGGAATTGCACAAATTGCTCAAGGAGCTGCTGCCCAAGTACAGCTTTCATCTTCTGGGACACCTGCCACGGTAAGGGAACGCAGGCTGTCACAACCTCATTCGCAGTCTGGTGGCACTATTCACCATCTTGGTCCTCAAAGTCCTGTAGCTAGTGGGGCAAATATGCAATCTTTGACTAGCCCGGGCCACATTACGACGAACACCTTGCCACCCCAAATCAGCAATATTATCCAGGGGCAACTTATGCAACAGCAGCAGCAAGTGCTTCAAGGACAGCAGCTGGGTAGACCTATTGGATATGACAGGACTTCTGGTGGACTGATAGCAGGAGTTGGAGGACCTGGTGCATTTGGAATGACATCACCACCTCCTCCAACAAGTCCTTCACGGGCCACTGTACCACAGGGGCTGTCAAGTCTTCCTCTTACTCCTACAATTAGCACGACAGTGAAAAAACAACCAAAAAAATTGGAAGAGATTCCTCCTGCCAACCAAGAGACTGCTCAAATGAGAAAGCAGTGTTTGGATCATCACCACAAGCAGATGGAAATTCTAAAGGAAACTTTTAAGGAATGTTTGATTGAACTGTTTTTCCTACAACATCTTCAAGGAAATATGATGGACTTTTTGGCTTTTAAGAAGAAACATTGTGTTCCACTGCAAGCATACCTGAGGCAGAACGACTTGGATCTGGAGGAGGAAGAAGAGGAAGAACAATCTGAGGTCATCAATGATGAGGTAAGAAATCTGTGGTTAATGTTTCAGAATAAAATCATAGGTGTATTTGTGGCACCTGGATCTTGGACAACGTGACAGTATCTGAAAAAATACTTGAGGAAGTGCAAGGATTTTTCACTAAATAGTAGGTCTGAGAAAATGCAGTTGTGCTAGGCAGTGCAATTTGACAGGTCGGTTTGAGTGTGCCGTTAGGTGTATCTGTGTACGGAGAGACAAGAGAGTGACGGGAGCTTTCACAGTTCTGGTTAGTTTGCAAGCTGACAAGTAGGTAACAATGGCAGTGGTATGGAAGCTGTTTTTAAGTATCGGAATGAGAGGACTAGGAAACACGGGTTAAAACTCACATAAGCCAAAAACAAACAAGGAAAAGTTGTCTTATGAGAGGTTAATGTTTATCTGACTCGTGTGACTTCTAACTGTGGGTGTTACTTAATTGCAGTGTCGTAGTGGTCATCAAAACCCCTGAATTAATGTAATTACAGAGAGAGAACTTATGAATCACAATGTATGTGGGTAATGAATCAGGTTAATTTGGCTGTCTTTGTGCTCCCTGCATGTGTTGCTGTCTAAATGATTAAGCCAATAGCACTTACAAACCAGACATTACCATGTTAACTTTTGGTATTTAGCTAATTTGGATTCTCTGTTGATTAATGGCAAAGGACTTGAAATAAGCTTGTCACAACTTTTCCTGCCCGGTTGTACCCATTGGTGTAGCTCTTAGCTGTGGATACTGGAGCCTGTCCTGTGCACAGTCTACCTATGAGCCAGTGAGGCAGGTGGTTGCAGCAGGCTAAATAACTTCTAAAATGTATAAAAATAAGTACATGAATATGGTTGCCAGTTTATGAAGAGTCAAACCTAACCTGTTATGTAAAGAAAATCATATTGCTTTGAAATATCTGTTAGAATTGAGTGTCTTCAGAGTAGATTGATGACTGGCTTTGGTGTGAATTGTTAGTGATGGCATCTTCAGTTGAAGTTGGTGGGAAATGTTAACAGTGTAACAGTGTGAGTTGGATTTGTTTAGTGCTTTGTGCTTATTGACAAGGAAACAGTCTATTTCTGCTTGTGAAAGTTATTGATAGTTTTGAAAGAATCCTTTCTATCTATAGTAACATAAAAGCTAGCCTGTTGTAGTGCATTGACAATGGACATACAGTATTTTTTTCACCTGGTTTGTATCTTGTCAAATTGTTGAGGTGTTCTTGTTGGGTTGCATGTTTGTCCACTGAAATACCAGGTATTTTTAATGCACATTTTGAGAGATCTTTAGCGGGTGAAAATTGTAAAGGAGTCAGTGGTGCTACCACGGTTTACATCAGTTGAGGCTCTGCCCCTTGGTCTTGTGGGTTTGGGGCTTTGCTGTACTTCACTGCCTTCCTCTGACCGTTTTTGATTTGTTGTGTCTGTTTAACTGATGGAGAATTTTGCCAGAGTCTCTGTGTGTTTTCAAATGTTGAAACCTTTTGAAAGATTAAGACATCTTTTGAGTATGTTCTTTCTTTGTATTTTTTTGTCTTATCTTTTATTTCCCCCTCCCCCTCTCTTTCTCACTTTCTGCTAAAGCAATGCGCTTCATCCCTTGCCTGGAAAGGTTGATCACTTGGGGAATCCAGGAGGAGAGCGAATGGTGGCTGTGCTCATTGCTTAAATGAATGTTGGAGCTCTCTTAAGTTCAGACTGTCTGTCATGCTAATTTGTTGTCTGATAGGAGCAGCAATCATTAAATTTAAAGCACACTTTTACGATAACTGGATTTAAGAAAAGGTTTCCAGTGATGACAAGTCACTGTAAATAGCCAAGGCTGTGTTCTGTTCTGCTATTAAAAGTGAGGCTGAACTCTTCAAAACCAGCCTGTGCTCAAACCAAGCTGCACTGGTGGTGATTTAGTTATAATCCCCTCTTCAGCGAGGTACCATCAGTACAAAGTGAGTGTGTTGAACAGGTAAAAATAAATTAAAAAAAAAAAAGAAGAAGAAAAAAGAAAAACTTTTAAAAAGAAAATGATTCTCCCTTCTTTTTTTTTCCCAAAATATTTCTCTCAGGTAAAGGTTGTGACAGGAAAGGATGGGCAGACTGGTACTCCTGTCGCTATAGCAACCCAGCTTCCTCCAAATGTTTCTGCTGCTTTTTCATCCCAGCAGCAACCATTTCAGGTACTTTTCAATGGTTCTAAAATGTAGTTTCATCCCAGATTTTTTTTCTTCATTCAGATTTGATATTTCTTAGATGAATTAGAATTTTCCCAAGAGCCCATCCCTTATCATCTGAACAAAAAGAAAAAAACAAACCTTTGCAATCTTCAAATACATCAGTATTAATGAAGCTTTGAGGAAGTTAAATCTTTGTCTCCAGGTTGCTGGCTTATTTCATTAACTTTCAGCTTGAATGTTTTCACTTTGGTTTGTTTGTCTTTTGTTTTCCTAATGCATTTGGTTCATTTGTGCATTCTGCATAGTGATAATATGGTTTCTTTTGTCTGTGGCATTGTAATTGTGGATTTCTTCTAAATTTCTTTTCTTTTTTTTCTTTATCTGTTAAAGGTTTTGAGTATGGCTACAAAAGGTTTTGGATTTGCCTCCCCCTGAAATGTTTTGAACAATAACAACCCTCTGACACTTTCTTTTTTTCAAATAGCTAACTGCTTTCCATTAGCTCTACATTCTCTAGTGAATGTTGGAAAGAAGAAACTTAAGTGCTTGTTTTTGTCTTGTTCAGCTTAATTTTTCATGAGGGAATACTGAGCAAAGTGAAGAAATGAATGTGATAATCAGTTAAATTTATTTTATGGCTCTATAATGATACAACTTTTAAAACCAGTCAACTGTGGGTTTGTGCAGCTGCCTTTGATTCTGTGTTACCCAGATACCATTGCTTATAAACCCTAATTCCTCTGCACTTTAAACATTTATCTTTTAGCTCATTTACCTGTATGCTGTAGCACGTCTTGCAGGGTGAATTACTGTGCTGTACCACGGCTGTTGGACAGTCTGTGCTGCCTTTGTCTAGGTTTTGGAAAATAGAGAGTGAAATGAAATGTGAAATGGGTTTTATTCCTGTGTGTGACAACACTGTTGACTGTGATATTGTACAAATAGAAAAGAGGGCTTGTACTGAGAACTTTCTGTTACGGCCAATACTGACAACATGTTAGAAGCAGCCTCTCTAGGTAGCCAGGCTTCATCTAAGCTGTTTAAAATATGTAATTGTACATGAGTTTATTTATCACAGGGGCTAGGGTTATTACCAAGCTGTAGCTGCAGGTGTGATGAAGTGCTTTAGAAAGTACTGGACCATTTCATACCTAGCTCAGAGGAGCTAGTGGGTGCATGCTAAAAATGTACAGCATGGTGTTTAACTGTGGTAATACCTTTTAGCACAAGGTGTTAAGAGTATCATGCCTTTTAACTTTTTTTTCAAGGGACTGCAGTGCTAGGACAAGGGAGATGGTTTCAAGCTAAAAGAGGGGAGATTAAAGTTAGACCTTAGGAAGAAATTCCTGCCTGTGAGGGTGCTGAGGCACTGGAACAGGTTGCCCAGGGAGGTTGCAGATGCCCCATCCTGGAAAGTGTTCAAGACCGGGTTGGGCAACCTTGTCTGGTGAGAGGCATCACAGCCCATGGCAGGGGGGTTGGGACTAATGACCTTTGCCAACCCAAAACATTCTGTGATAGAGAAACGAGTCCTAGTCAGCAGCGTCATTCAAGTCTGAATATGTAAGTGCAGCCCTCAGGATGATTGTTTTGAGTGTGCTGCACAATCATGACCTCAGAGGACTACATTCTTTTAACTAAAAGTTAGGACAGTTGTAGCCTTATATTAGCAGTGCTGACTGCACTTTATGAAGGCACAACATCGTTGAAGTGCCTGGCCTAAATTATGTGGTGGTAAAGCAGATGCTGGCAGTCATTCTTGAGAAAACGTCAGTCAAAAATCCTACAGCAGCCTGAAACTATATATGATCATACAGGTGAAGTAAATGGCGTTTGAAGCAGGAGAACATACTTGCTTAAATTGACATCCCAGAAAGCATTTGGTGACATAAACTGAATGTGTTAATTAATTCTGTAGCATTGTGCAAACGATTTTTTTGTGACTCATTTTGCAAATGCTATAAAAGTCTGAGATGATGCTCTGCCAGACAGTGGCTGCTGGACTTGAAATATGATGTGTGTCTGCATTGTGACAGACGTTTAACCTTAATCCGTATTGAGTGTGAGATGGAAGACAAGCATGGCCATTGGGGATTACTATGAGTGAAAGATTCTTAAACCCAGAATTCACATCTTAAGGCTATAGCTGTATCACTAGAGTGGCCACAAATGCCCACACAGTGGAAAAGAGATTAAATGTTATTAATTCATGTATATTGATAGAATCTGAGTGTCATGAGATATATTCAGCTCAAAAAGCAGCGTTTGAAACCAAACCATTCAGTTTAGGTGGTGTCGACTATGTTTATTAATGCCTGTTGATGGAGCGTTGAGGATGCAGAGCTGTGACTGGTGCAGTTCATTTCAATACAGATTGGTGTTTGCTTCCTTAGGCTTAATTTACATTGGCTGAATTTTTACTGAAAATCAGAAGAATAAACAAGAAGACTCTTGGGAAATTGCTGTCTTTGTTATGTTGTCATAATAACTTTTCACATTTGCAAATCCTTCTCGTACATTGGTATGGCAAAAGCATTCACCACCAGAAAATTCCACTTGGAGAACTCCAGTGCTAAATTAGCTCATTTTCTGGGCTGTAGAGGCTGCCAAACCTAAACTCTCTGTTATATTTTCTGACAGAATCTCTTAAGACCTTTCATGGGGTAGTCCCTACATTTGTCGTATTTAGCTTTCTGGTGGTAATGTTCCTGCCCATGGCAGGGGGGTTGGAACTAGATGATCTTAAAGGTCCTTTTCAACTCAAACCATGATCTTGGTATTTGATATAGCATGGCTAAATATTGAGGATAATTAAAAAATATGACTTGAAAGCTCGCTGAAGGGATTTGGGCTTACATAAGCACTGGTGCACATTAATGTGTATGCCAGCAGTGATGAGGTCCTAAAGAGCATGGAAATTGTCATAGATGAAAACGTGTTTCCTTCAGTAGTCCTGTATGTGAGTGCTGCCTCAGTTTGATGTCAAAAGGGTAATGTGGGGTATATTGTCTGCCATGGTTGCTGATATTAAATGTAGTAATTTAAAAGTAAAGTTCTCATGCACTGTGTAATATTACTGAAGCTAAACTCCAAGTTGCTGAATCAAACCCTAACAATTTCTTTTGCCTCTCTATCAATAATAGTCTCCCAGGCTTGTAATTTCATAGCTGTGTGATGTTTATCCTCAGACAAATGTCTAGTAATTTCTGAAGAGCTTGGATGTCACATTATGGCAGTATTGTGTTTCTCCTCATAGAGTTCGTTCGTGGTTCTCATTTTGTCAGCTGTACAAACAAGTACGACTCTGGCTTTTGGAAAACTGGAATTGGAGCTTGTATGACTTGGCTGAGATTCTTGTATTCCATCTCTTTTGAGTCTTAGCAGTTTTTCCTGAAAAATTTGTTAACTCTCATGGAGCTCTATCCTGAGAGTAGCAGCAATAGAGTCTCAAATAACCTTAAACTGTCCTCAGGATGAGGGTTAATTTGTGTATTACTGGTATTTTACCCTGAATGAGAAGGATTAGCCTTCAGAAACATATAAACTGTCATTTCTTTACTTTTATGTCTTGTTAGTTATGGTACGGTTTTTGCATACATGCTCTTTCCTCATCTAATTTCCCTTCTAATCCATAATGAAGCCACAATGTTTAATTTTTGTATATGGGACCTGCCAATATGAATGTGCCATTTTGACTTCATTGCAGCAGTATGCAAGTGATGAAGGGTAATTAATGAAAATTTCCATTTCTTATTAAAAAAAGTACATATTGATTAATTTTGTTTTTTACATATCCCATTTTCCTGAGTTTAGTATCACTTCTAAAAGCAGTGGACATGTATTGTACATAAACAATCAGATAAGTTGCTGTTTAAGATTTCCATTCAAGGAAGACTATCTGTGCGTTATGGACATCTGAAACTTCAGAGCAGATGTCGAATGAGTCCTGTGTTTTTTGTGGTACAACTGTTCTGAAGGATGTGTTCTGTGCTGGCCTCCTTTAGACCCATTTGGAAATTGTATCTTAGTGTTAGACTATCTACAGATTGAACTTTTGTGATTTGTTTTTTTTCCAATAGCAAACGCATACAGGGACTCCAGTAACGGGGACTGTGAGCACCATAGAGATTGAAGCTTTTAAGAGGCAGCAGGCACTTGCACCAGCAGGTATGTTCCTCAGTTAGAATTTCACCTTGCTGCTTTTTTTTTTTCCAAACAGTTAATGGAGCCCACATTCTGTAACTCATGAAATAGTTTTGCCTCACCTCGGGAATTGCCAAATTCATAGGACTATCTATTGTGAATGGTGCTGTGCGGAGGATGCACTCCACTCACAATACATAGGACTGGATTTGACAGGCATGGAGACATTGTTAGGTTGATTGTTCTGGCTGAGAAGATTGGAGATGGCCAACTTGAGTGTAGACTGACTCTGCCCTTGGAGCATGTTCTTCATAAATGCTACACATGTATAGTAGATGTAGCCTTCTGAGCTGATGTTGGAATCATGTGTAGTAGTTTGCTTTGTAAAATTGAACCCATTCCATTATACCATGCCATAAATGGAATTTGAATATCACAGATTCGTCTAAGAGACCACGAATTGAAGTGGGCCGTCATGGGATGGTTTTTCAGCACCCGGGTGTGGCTTCAGGAGTTCCTCTTCAACAGCTAATGCCAACGGCACAAGGTACTGTGTCACCACATGCCAATTGCACATTAATTTAACAAGGAGATGTTAGTGATGGGGCTAGAAACTTGGGCTTCTGGCCTTCCAAGATCCTAGTCCCACCACACACTTCTCCATGTAAATTAATACTTGGTATGCAATGCCTGTTTCTTTTAAGGAGCTGAGTGACGGGCTCCAAAAGTGCATGTGGGCATGGAAATACGTCACAGGTGCTGATGCAAAACAGTTGAATCTGAGAATTTTGGACCCGAGCCAATGACTTATGAAAAGGAAACCTCCTAATTTGCGACATCACGACAAATTTTTAGTCATTAGTCATGCAGAGCTTTACAATATGTGTTAGTGTGAATGTGTTAAGAGCTAAATAGTATTTAGACTTGACGCTGTTATTTTAGGTCAAACTCCCAGTCCTTTTTTTTTTCCTTAAGAAATTCAGAAGACATAGAATGATATGGGTTTTTTTTGTAGTTGCTGTGCTCCAAATTTTAGTTACAGTTCTGTGCATGAAATACTCTGTTGTTTATTGTAATGGTGATTTATTTTGTGATTGTGATGTGGTATTTTCAAGTGATGATGTCTTGTGGCAAAGTAAGTAACAAATTAGTCTACTTGCAGTTGATTTCCTCTTTACAACAGTAAAGACATCAAACATCTTCATTTCATCTGTACCATGTTTCCTTTTGCTTTGTAGGTGGAATGCCTCCCACTCCTCAAACTGTGCAGCTGACAGGACAGAAGCAGAGCCAGCAGCAGTATGACCCATCGAAGGGCCCTCCGGTGCAGAACGCGGCAAGTCTGCATACACCTCCACCACAGCTGCCAGGGAGGCTGCAACCTGTGAATGCCCCCATGACTCCTCTTTCTGCTGCGCTGCAGCTTTCACAGCAACAACCACAGATAGTGGAAACTCCAGCTCAGCCTCAGATTCAGGTGAAGATCCAGCCTCAAAATGTACCCTTGACTTCGGCTCCACTTCCAGCACCACTTCAACAGCAGGTGCAACCAGCAATCCATGTGCAAGGACAGACAGCAAACCAAGTGTCACAGCCACAATCTACAGTACAGCAACAGGTGTGTGAACTGCATCGGGGTGAGAATATTTCATGCCCAGTAAAAACTAAGAATGTCATTGTCTTTCTATACATACATGAAAAACATTAAATGTAAAAAATTGCACCTGATACTTAAATCCTTTCCTTACAAAAATGCAGGTGTACTTTGTAATTGAAGTCTGCATTGTGTTCTGCTGTAGTGTAAACTAAAACAGTGTCAAATCCTAAACTCATCACTAACAAATGTGTTTCTTGGGCAGACTGTGACTCTGACACGACCATCTGCAGATCCTGCTCAGACTTCGCAGCGTCTTACGGCAAATACACTACCACCTACCTCATCCATTGTGCCAGTGACTGTCACAGGCACAGCACCACCTTCTGCATATCCAGTACAAACAAACAGGACCTCTCCAGCAACTAACAAGTCCCTGTCTCCCATTGCAACAAAACCCCCAGGCTTAGCAGTAGCAGCATCAACAGCAGCAGCAGCAGCACCTAAGACACAAAGTCCAGCTCAGAATGCTGCAGTAGTACCACAGGACAACTCTCAAGACAAACTTGCTGAGCAAGTGAAGCTGGTAAGTTTTTCTGAGTTTCTCTGATACTTACAAACAGTCAACATACAGATGATAACATGAGATGTGTTTGAGTAATGAAAACGGGTTATTTTTTGTAGGGAATAGGGTATTTTGGTTTTTTTTTCCTTTGTTTTTTTCAGTCTGCTTTGCAGACAGAGATTTGCTTTTATGGGCATTCAGAGAATTGAAAAAAACCTCCCAGGTCCTTTCTGTTATATTGATACTGTCTGCTCATTTGAGGTGACTACAACCTTACTTTTATAGTTACCTGGAGGTGGTGTTGAGCTTATTTAATAGGAATACATTTATTTCTGTTAATTTTTTTACAATATCAAGTTGTATTAATAATGAAAGTGTATCTTCATTATTAATACTGATTTGTCCGTTATTGTGGATAATTACAACTGCAATTTCAATTTATGGGGAAAAGTGCTGTTTGATTGCAGTTTGCCTATGTCTTGTAACTTTTTTGTGGTGCTGCCCAATGAAGCCTTTTGATCCTCTTGTGATACAGGCTGAAGTACTGTAATTGTTTTTATGTATAAGTAGACTTGCAGTTTTTTCATTGATGAAGTGGGAACAATTACTATTTTTCTGTTTGAGTACTATTTTAGGTGTTTTCCAGAGTTGTACCTATTTATACTTCTTTTTAAGGAAAATCAAATCCATCAGCGAATAGCAGAACTGAGAAAGGAAGGTTTATGGTCCCTGAGGCGACTTCCCAAACTCCAAGAGGCTCCAAGACCAAAATCTCATTGGGATTATTTGCTGGAAGAAATGCAGTGGATGGCAACGGATTTTGCCCAAGAGAGAAAGTGGAAGATGGCAACTGCTAAGAAGGTATTTGAAAAACATTATTTAAGCAATCTTTTTTCTACAGATATAAGTAATATGAACTATTTTTTTTACCATGTTGTTGGCTTTGGTGTATTGGTTGTGAGTACAAATAATAGTTTTGGATTTTGTGAACGTTATTGCTCTAGTATCCAGATAGTTTGCTTAGGGGAGCCAGTCAGTACGTTGTCTGTGTCATATTTAAAAAGTACGGCTCATGTGCCTGTCTCACTAAGTAGTTACTCCTCTTAACAGTAAATACAGAATTTTGTAAACAACTTTCATTGGCTGTGGTTGTCTAATTCTTCATCTGAAAAACATGAAGAAGAAACCATGAAGTTCTTCAGACAACATGTTTTTGGGAGGGTAGAGAACAGCTAGTGGGAATAATTAAGTTGGTGATGGAGTGAAAATTGAGGTGGTGTGAGCTGAAATATGTAAAATCTGTTTATTTACAGTAAGTAAGAGTTTTCAATGGGTTCTAGTCATGTTGCAACTTCTTTGTTACATTTTTGACCAGTTTGCAGTAATGAAGAGAACAGCTGAAGGTCATTAGTTTAAATTGCCATGTTGTTTTCTATTGTACTCATTTTTATTAGCAAATTATTAAAATAGATGTATAATTTTCTAAATAAAGCCTATAATTTAAATAAATTTAAATGTAATTTAAATCTGAATTTGAAGTGTTTATTCTAATTGTGGCCAATGGCAAATTTTTAAGAATAAGAGAAACAGCAAGGGCAGATACGAAATGAATGATCCTTCCCCTGGCAGTATGCTTCAGCCTGCTGGAAGTGCAGGTTTGAGGGACCTCCTGAGCTAAAGGTTGCAGTCAAGTCAGTCTTTACAGCCATTGACTGCTCTTTCACTTATGTGTGCACACTTGAAAACTCACGTTACCTTTGGTCTGACATTTTGTGGTTGTGATTTCTACAGCTTCATGTGTGCTGTCTGGAAAAAAAGGATTCTTCTTTGTGTTTGCAGCTAATTTTAGTTTATTGTTTATTAAGAGTGAAGTAAGAGTCTCCTATTTGATTGCTTAGTTCTTGTTTTTCCTTTTTCCACTTTCTTTTGGGTTTCATGTCTGTTGCTTTACTGACATGGTAAGAATTAGAAATATTTGAGACAAGTACTAAGTGTGTAAAGTTATTGTCAACATCTAGCTGCTGATAACCGTTGTAATGTGAAGAAATGTAGTAATGATGTGCATTTTGAATTAATTTGTTATCTTTCATGGTATTTTAGATGGTAAGAACTGTGGCTCGTTATCATGAAGAAAAGAAACTTAACGAAGAGCGAGCTAAAAGGGAAGAACAAAACAAACTACGGCGAATTGCTGCATCAATTGCTAGAGAAATAGAGTACTTCTGGTCTAACATTGAACAGGTAGGTAAAATACCAAGTTGCTAATTCTAGTGCAAATCCTCTTGGGTTTTTCATTCTCAGTAATTTGTATCTAAAATATAAGTACTTTATTAGACTTGATTTCTGTTTCAGGTTGTCGAAATAAAACTGCAAATTGAATTTCAAGAGAAAAGGAGAAAAGCTTTGAATTTAAAGAGAACTTCAAGGAAAGGTAATATATTCCTTTTCATAGGAAATCCATTATAAATGTTGATGCTATTGTTTTACATAATTTCACTCACTGGAGTTTAATCTTAGAATCATAGAATCATAAGCGATTGGAAGGGACCCTGAAAGATCATATAGTCTAATCCCCCTGCCACAGCAGGATCACTTCACTGGAGAAGTTATACAATCAGAATCACTCTGGGTTGGAAGGGACCA
>JAOXOE010000776.1:3296968-3355345 GCA_028565055.1 Phoeniculus purpureus | reverse complement strand
CCTTGCTGATGACCTGTTCCTCCTGCAGAGCCTCATACCTATTCTGCAAGTGCACTGTAGGTGGTGAACTTCTCAAGGTAGCACACTTTATTCTGTCAGGCAGAGACCTGTTCCCATTGACCCTGCTCCTGTGGGTTACTACATGGAGGCTGAGAGACTTGCTGATGGGAGGATATTGGACCCCCTGATCCACTAAGAGTTAACCTTAGTTCAGGTTTTGTACATATTACATTATGGAAATAGTCAATTTATTTCCCTTTCGTGTCTCTTATAGCTCTGTCTTTCCACCTCTTCTTTTAGCTCAACCACTATGTTCATCAGGTCTATGATCTGCTCACACCTAACACAGATGTTGTCCCTGCCATCCTTCATACTAAATTCCAGGCTCCAGCACTCACTGCAACCACCTGCCTGAACATCTGGATGCTTGTGTGTGGTCTCTGTTTGGGTACCCAGTGTTTTTCTACTGGCCTTTGTCCTAGTAGTAACTATGTCTTACGGTAACCGCCCTTTCATTTCCGATATTTTTTGGGTTTTTTGTTGTGGGGTTTTTTTTTCCTGTCAGCGAGGTGGCACCTTGTCACAGATTAGCACCAAGTTAATCTGCTCAACCGTGCAGATGGAAATGTCCTCCCTCCGCTAGAGAGGAGAAAAACAGGTAAAGTAAACACACGTCCGGAAAATGGAATTAGAAATATTTAACTTTATTAAACTTTATTAAAGATTTTATTAAGTAGGAAAAAAACCTAACAAACAAAAAAAAAAAATAAAAGGGAAAGGGCAAGGAAAGGGAAAAAAAAAATGCTCTTCCTTAATTCCACCCCTCCCCCCGCCCAGACCTGATAACCCCTGATTCCTAGAAGATGTAGTCTGAAAGCTTTGTGGGATAGGGTAGAGATTATCGGAAGAAATAAAGAAAAATGAAAAGGGATAAAGGGACAAAAAGAAGGGGGGGGCAGTGAAGCAGGAGGGGGACAAAAAGCCACAGAAGAGCAGACAGGCTGCAGTGAGCCACTGGCCAAAACGAAACCGAAACTAGACTTCCTGGACACACAAACAGAGAGGGAGTACCAAAAAGAGGGGAAAAGGAATACCCTGTCCCCAATTGAGGACCCCCAAAATCTGTCTGGCCCACTCCACCTACTCAACCTGTTCCCTGCAGCAGGAGGGGAACATAAACATCCCCGCAACCAACGCAAGTTAACTCCTTGTATGCTAGAAGAGAGTTCGATGCAGGAATACCATGAGCAAACATGGTTTCACCAAATCCAAAACAGTGTTATATAAAAAGCACAGTGGCTTTCTTGCCATTTCAAATGATCCTTATCAAAAATCAATTTTATTCCTGTTACAAAATATTTTTGGATAATGGTAATTGTGAAGAATTTCTTCCTATTTTTTCTTCATTTCTCAGTTTATGAAAAGAGAGTAGTGTTTGCCTGTTGTAAAGTCAAAATGTATGAGATTCTCAGGAACAATAGAAGAACAAAGAAGAATCTCTGTACACTTAATTAAATAATACACTTCATAGCTGGAGTTGCACAGTTGCCATCTGTTTTATACTACAAGTTTGATAGTTTTAAGTAGTATGAGAGTACCTCGCTAGAAGTTATGAAAAGCTAATGTTATGATCTTGATCTTAGGCTATTTTCATTTGAGCTTAACTAGTCCAAATGAAATAATGTAATTATTTTTAAATGTTAACTGCCAGTTTTCAGACCTCTGTGAAATCTAGCCATCTTGATTCCTTTCTGTAAACTGATAGTTAAGTTTATTTTAAATGCCAAAGTAATTTTTCTCTTTCACAGAAATGGAAGACCATATCTCTGATAGGGAATGCCCTCAGAAAGAAGTTGTCCTCATAGACTCCCTTCTCAGCATTGACCAGCACAAGACTATAGACAGATCCAGTCCTCCAAAGAAGCATATGCGTGACATAGCAGAAGTTGCTGCTGCAGCAGAAATGCTGTTACCTAAAGGCAGCTCTAGGATAACAACAGCGGTAAGTGTTGTGCTACTGTGTACTTACTTTTGTGTAAGGAATGCTTTTTTTCATGATTAGAAGATTTTAGCAAAAAGTTCCAATACATATTTTCTAGTTGCTGAACTGTAGAATAGTAATGCTCTATGACATGCTTTGAGGAAAAAAAGGTCATATCATTCACAGGTTAAATACAACACTCCCTCACTACTGTATGGGCCTCTCAGAGAATATCAGAAGATTGGGCTGGATTGGCTGGCAAAGCTGTACAGGAAGAATCTGAATGGCATTCTGGCAGATGAAGCAGGGCTTGGAAAAACAGTACAGATTATTGCCTTTTTTGCCCACTTGGCTTGTAATGAAGGTAAGTTCATTTGCTGAACAATTTTAGGTACTGTGCCAGCATTTTCTTTGTTAATTGTAGCCTCAGGTCATGTTTTTTGTGCTGAACCATGCAAGACTTTAGTTAATGCACAGAGTAAGATTATGTGAGAAAAACTTTCTTAGATGGTGTGACACGAGGTGCCTTCTTTTCGAGTGTGCTGTTTGATCAATCATGCAGGTGGTGAAATTCTTCTGAAGTCTAGTTTATTGGTAGAGAAGAGCCTTACAAATTGTTTAATGACCATATGGCCATAGATAGTTAAATTCAAGCTGATTGAATGTTGGACTTGGTCCTTAGAGGTCTTTTTCAAACTTACTGATGCCAAGATTCTGTATATCATCTCAGATACTACTAGTAGTGCTTATACTGAGGAAAAAAAGGAACACAAAGCTTATTGTGGTCATAGTGTCTCTTACTCAAGGAGAGAGTCTCCTTCTGCTATTAACTGCTGTGTTTTCCCTGCTGTAGGTAATTGGGGCCCTCACCTTGTTGTTGTTCGGAGCTGCAACATACTGAAATGGGAGCTGGAATTGAAACGCTGGTGTCCAGGGTTGAAAATATTACTCTACTTTGGCAGTCAAAGGGAACTTAGGGCAAAAAGACAGGTAGAGTGTTTTGCAACTCTTAAAACCATTATGTTTAGCATTTTAGATGACAAGCCCTCTATTCTGCATTTATCTGTAGGTTCCTTATATTTTGATAGGCTGTGAGTAGTTTTTAATGCCATAGGGTGGTCTACAAATTGATTCACACCTAGTGGTTGTCGGTTTTCAAAGTAATTTTTGGAACTTCTTGGTACAGAGCAATAAGTGCAATACTTCAGCTGCTTTTGAACTGACTAATCCAAAGATCATGTGAACTGACTGTAATTTAAAGACCAAGGCTGCCTCTTCAAATGCTTTGGTTCATAATATCTTTCTGTTCTCAGTGAAGAAGTGCTGGTAGTAAGATACTTTAGAGTTCTCCTTTAACTTTTCCAGATCATCCTCTGTTTCTTTTTCCGTAGGGATGGACAGAACCCAACAGCTTCAATGTGTGTATCACTTCGTACAAACAGCTGTTCAAAGGCCACACGGCATTTATGAAGATGCGATGGAAATACTTGATAGTAGATGAGATGCAACAAATAAAGAACATGACTGAGAAACACTGGGAGGCACTTTTTAGTCTCCGCAGGTATGGAGCAGACAAGTGTTTTCCTGCTGGCAGTGGGGTTTTATCTCTGCCAGTCACACATTTCTCTTGTAAGAAAACTGATAAAAACCCCCTTTGATTTGGTCTGCTCAAATTGCTGTGCAGCATGCACCTCTAGAGGTGCCTTTGGTTGAAACAAGTCAGGGTTCAGCAACATGCTCAGGATCTTTTTGTTGCCACTTATAACACTGTAATTCTTCTTTGCTGATGCTCCGCTCCTGGGCAGATCCCCATACGTGTCTGATAATCTGCAATGAGGAAGCCAGTTTGGTGGTATTTTCAGGATTCAAAAAATAATGGCTCTAATTTCATACTTCGTCTGTGTATTTGACAAACCTGCAGCTAAGCAGTTTGAATATTTGTGTCCTTCTAATAATCACACTAACTAAAATGTCTTATCACTTAAAAATCTTCTTTTATTCTTCACAGCCAGCACCGTCTGCTTCTGATAGACACTCCTTTACATAACACGTTGATGGAGTTATGGACTATGGTACATTTTCTGATTCCGGGAATTTCCAGACCTTACCTAGATTTTCCAGTAAAAGCAGCTAATGAGGAGAACCAGGATTATTGCCATAAACTGGTCATCAGGTTACACAGAGTATGTGGTATTTTTTTCTTATCTGTCCTACTACAGCAATTGAGCTGTTGAGGTAGAGAGGAAAGAGATGAAAAGGTGTGGTTCATCTTGAAGTGTTTGACCTTTCTTAACACTGCAGTTCAGACAAAGTCCTGCTGAAAGCAGTCATTTCTGCTACAAGAATAACATGGAGATTTCTTTTAAGAAATAATCCAAGGCTCAAATTTTAAAGCGTAAGATGCAGAAATCAAGGAATAAATTGGTGCCTATGCAACTGAATGCATGGCAGTATGATTATATATGATATGTGTGGTTTATTGCATCAAGTGAATAGGTTTAACTTCCTGTTGTAATACCATTTATTTGAAGTGAGAATTTTTGTCTTTTGACTGTGAAATGTTTCAGATGATTCAGCCATTTATTTTGCGACGATCAAAAAGAGATGTTGAAAAGCAGCTAACAAAGAAATATGAACATGTGCTGAAGTGTCGTCTTTCTAATCGACAAAAAGCGATGTACGAAGATGTCATATTACAACCAGGGTAAGGAGTTAAAACAGTAGCTAAAAAGTGGTGTCATTTTTTGTCTTTAAGCAGGATGATGAATGTCATGGATAGGAATATTTTAATGCTTTTCTGAAATTCTCCATTATGACCAGTGAATAGAATGTGATTACACTGTAAACTAAAATTACAGGCAAGTGATACTATGGGCCTAATGAAAAACATGTATTTACCTCTGGAACCTGAAAATCAAGTTGTAATGATACAGTTTGCTGCTATTTTGTTTTAAGATTTGTCTCTAATGAGCAATTCTTTACTTCTAAAAGCCCAAAATGTTTCTGCTCACACCTACCAATACACCCATGCTATGATATGAAGTGGTAGCTACAGGGATGAAATAGAAAGCAAGCAGGTAGCTGCTTAGGTGCTATTTCACTGTAAGGTAGTGCGCTGGTCCTTAAGTTTCATGTTTCCAAATTTATGTTTGGTACAGTGCTATTTCCATGCTCTAGAAAGATCTAAGTAAAATCTGAGGGTTTTTTTTAGGCTTTTGCATAACTTACTGCAGGTGAGTGAAATCACCTGTTCACCTTGAAGCTTTAGGGACAGTTTTGTAGAAGCTGTACTGACATTAATGTGTTTCTGTATAAATTATTTGGCAGGACCCAAGAAGCCCTCAAAAGTGGACACTTCATTAGTGTCCTGCATGTCCTGATGCAGCTGCAGCGGATCTGTAATCACCCAGATTTGATAAATCCCCGCCTTTCCAGTACCTCTTATGTATCAGAAACACTGGAATACAGAACTGCATCACTGGTGCTGCGTGCCCTAGAAAGGAATATTTGGAAGGTGAGTAGAAAAATGAACTGCTTTTTTCTCCTATCACTTAGTGCCCTTGTAGAATTCAAGTATTTAGTATTGTTTTAATGTGGGTGATCAGACGACTGGAGCACCTCTCCTGTGAAGACAGGCTGAAGGAATTGGGGCAGTTCAGCCTGGAGAAGAGAATGGTTTGGGGAGATCTTAGTGCAGCTTTCCAGTACCAGCTGGAGAGGGACTTTTTGAAAAAGACTGTAGTGATAGGACAAGGGGTAATGCTTTCAAGCTATAGAAGTGGGGAGATTTAGTCTGGATATTAGGACAAACTTCCTCACTATGGGAGTGCTGAGGCACTGGAACAGGTTGCCCAGGAAAGCTGTGGCTGCTGTGTCTCTGGAAGTGTTTGAGGCCAGTTTGAATGGGGCTCTGGCAACCTGGTCTGGTGAGATGTGTCCCTGCTAATGATTGGAACTAAATGATCTCTGAGGTCCCTTCCAACAGATTCTATGAAGTCCGTAAATAGATTCTATGAAGTCTGTAAGTATAAGGAATTCCCTGTTCCAGAACAGTGTCTAACAAGCGTGTACTTGCTCCTGTACAGGTTTTTTTTGTAATACTAGTTTGAACTTTTCAAATGGTTTGTAATCATTAGATTTTCATGTACTGCTTGATCAAAGAGAAATTAACTTTGCTTTCATCTCACTCGTGTTTGCAGGAGTTTTCCAACATTGAAAACAATCAGGGTACCACAGTGCTTATTTATGACATTCTCAAATTTTATTTCTGACCTCTGTAGCTAAAGATGAGTTTTTTTTCCCCAACTGTCTAATGATGTCAATTCTTTTTCTTCTGATGCTTAAATGGGGCTTCAGAGATACATCTATATAAAAAAAATAAGTATATTAAGTATATAGAATGTATATAAAGACAAGATATATTTCCAAGTATTTCTAGACAGTTTTGGCTAATAATGAATCGTTTCCTTTTTAAACTTACAAGATTTATTTCAAGTTAAAAATGAAAATACAGAAAATGAACTCAGCATATAACACAGAGAGGACAGACCTTTTTTGGGTTATCACACAAAATAAACTTTATTTTACAATATCACTAGGAACCAGACCTGTCTCTTTTTGATCTCATCGGAATGGAAAACAAAATGACTCATTATGAAGCACAAGTGTTGCCAAAACAGAAGGTTACTAGGAAGCTGATTGAAGAAATCTACAGCTCCCCTCCGCCACCGGCAAGACCCAACCCAGTAAAGCTCAAACCAAGCAGGTGTGTGCAGCAAGATGCAGTTCTGGTGCAGTGTTTGCAGAGTTCTGTCTGCATCTCTTCTAACATGATTTACACAAAACCTCGGGTTTGACTTTGCAGATTATTCTGTTGCTTTCTTGTATACTCTTGAAAACTCTATTTTGGTATTCTCTGGGGACATAAAACTCCATTTGAAGTTTATGGATTTATTATGGATTTCCCATAGTTTTTACTTCATCAGCAGATGAATTTTATTCTTAGACTCTTTGTTTATAGCAAGTGAGTGATGTTTTGCAAAATTAGCATGGGGTCAGTCTTCAATACTAAGCTAGGCCTATAGTGTTAGCTGTGTTTGCAGTGTTAGAAGAGACATAAGAAGTTGTGTAGGTATTTCTCTCCTAGTGAAGTAGTGGCTCAAAGTAATGTGGAACTGTTTGTCTGATGCAAAGATGCTGCCTGATCTGCTGGCATATTGATGATCCTGTAGAAATGATACACGAGCCTCATTCTTTTTCCAGATACTGGGCTAGACTCTAAGCTGTTTACTCTAATTCTAATGTACCCTGCATTACATTCTGAAGAATGTACCCATGAGGAGTTTGCTGAAGTGATGGATCTTTCCAGCCTCAGCCATCTGTGAGACAGATTAGCATCTGGTGTGACCTATCTTAGGTGATAGATTTTAATTTTAAAGGCCAAACTCTGATCTTCCTGTGAGCTTTGACTTCTCATATTCTTTGCAGATTGTTTCAACCTGTTCAGTATGGTCAGAAACCTGAGGGCAGGACTGTAGTCTTCCCAAGCACTCAAGTACAGCGCACAGTGACTACAGCAACAGTCACTCAACAGGGACAAGTGCGAGGAAGATCACCCATAGCTACAGTGTCTTCAAATCAAGGTAAGAGGGTTATTGCTAGGTTGGTTACCTGAACCTCTGCATAGATTGAAACAAGTTAGTCTGTTAATAGAACTCCTTTTTCCCTCTAGCTTAATGGTCTAGAATACTAATGGCTTTAAAATACCAACAGACTAATTGCCAGTAATTTTACCCACTAGTTTCTACATTATGATCTGCCAGTGTTATGCAAAGCTAAGCTTTTGTGTAAGCTAACTGCTAGCATATGGAGTAAATACAGCACAGTTGGTATTAAAACCCCACTCACGTGTAATGTTCTGTCAAGGATGGGAATTTACAGTGCTTCTGTGTATTTATTTAACCTTTAAACAATGCTTTCCAATAATGTGATGATGTAAAAATAGGGTGGAGTAAAAAGTGTGGATAGAAATCCCAGTCTGTAAGGACAAGCCGTTCCTGCAGCCGTTTTAATATCCTGTTGGAAGGTTTCTTTTCAATGCAGGTTGTTTAAAAGAGTGGAGTTAGCACCTCTAACAGCTTGCACAAACAACCCTTATTGATTGCAGCCGCAGCAGCACAGTTTCAGACAACTCAGGCTTCCACCAGTGCTCCAAGACACCAGCCCGCAGCGACCTTCACCACAGCAACTAGCACAGCCAACCCTGTGAAACCGCGGGGCCAGACCTCTGCGCAGGCCTCTCCGCTGGGCCAGGCGCAGCCCCAGGCCCCCTCGCACACCATCCAACAGAGTGTGCTGCCTCAGAGGCTCGTACTGACCTCTCAGGCCCAGGCACGGTTGCCTAGTAAGTGGCCTCCCCTTTCAAGGTTTCTCCCACCTTTTGTACTACAACGAGGTTAAGTTACTAGGCACCCTAAAATGTGTACAGAATCGTTGTTTTTTTTTCACTCTTCTGATTAGCCTTGCTCAGTAAGTTGCTTATGACCAAGGAAAATCAAAAATTGGATAAGAAACAATAGAATTGCTGTGGACATACATTAGTGGTGTCAACTTAATCTCCTATTTCTGCATGTTCCTTCTGCTGGCAAGACTTCCTTCAGACCAAATGTTTTTGCTCTATCCTAATTACTCCTTTCATATTAAACACTAATCCATCTGCTAAAGGCCTCTCTCGTGGAGAGGAGCGTCGCAACTGTTAGGCAGAGAAAAGCGAAGAGGCTTTGCTTTAAGGTTGTATGTGCACTGCCTATTAGCATGTGTATAGAGTACTGAGCACTGGTGTATTAATTTTATCTCTGGGGTAATGCACTGCCTTTACAAAAGCTAAATTTTCATATCAGTATTTTCTCAATATTGTAAAACGTAGTGCTTCAGTGCCTCTAACCTTTCTGAATTAAATCACCAAAAGCTTGGTCCTTGTCACTTTAAAGCTTTTTGGTTTGTCAAAGTGCAGATCGCTTAATAGAAATAATGTTTCATCAGCAAATTTCAGGCCATTGAGAAGCCTTTTAAATGGTGCTATGTGTGTGAATATTTTTATCTCTTTCTTAAATCTTCCTTTGTGCTCTTGAAAAGGCAGTGGAAATCACTTTAATGTCTATACTTGTTCTCTTAGAAAGTGTCACATGAGTTTTCAGGTAGCACTTAACTTTTTGCTAATCAAAGTGATAACTTCTAAAATGTTGGTGTTCTTACTCTTTAAACAATCAGCTTTTTTCCAGTTTGTCCAACAAATACAGAAAGCAATACCTGCTTAACTTCTATATGACACTTTTGATGCACTAAGTATAATTATGCATGGAAGGCGCTTCAGCACCAGTTTACTAACCAAGACTTAGAATCGTGACTATTGAACAATCCATCACCCATTTTGTTTTCCTTTTTTTAATGCCTGTTTTCTTCCTTGACAGGTGGTGAGGTAGTAAAAATAGCCCAGCTGGCTTCTATAGCAGGAGCACAGGGGAGAATTGCTCAGCCGGAGACCCCCGTAACGCTGCAGTTCCAAGGCAACAAATTCACTTTATCGCATAGTCAACTTCGCCAGCTCACTGCAGGGCAGCCCTTGCAGTTACAAGGTACTTAACTTCAACACAAGGAGTTTTCCGTTGTTTAGAGCATTCCTTGTGCTATATGTGAAGATGTTTTTTTCAAACTGTAGTATTGTTCTGCTCTGCCTGTTTTCTGTGAGACAGGGATAACAAGGTAGCTGTGTTTTGAAAACTAAATATTTATCAAATGAAAAATTCTTCTATTTTTGTCTTTAGTATTGTATTTCAAGATTCTGTTAGCGAATTTGTTTCACATGTGTGCAGAACAGCTAAAGGAAGGGGAGGAGTAATTCAGGTAAACTGCCTGATGAGCAGTAACAATCATTCTTGGTTTGTTCTGAAGGGGTGTAAATAACACTTCAAGGTTGGTGACCTGACTGTTCCCTGTCCTGAATGCTCTACCTACAGTATATTTTACGCTCAAATTTTCCTTGCTGGGGGCATGTGTATTGCCAAATTCAGGAGAACCTGGAAATCTTGATTCTTTCTGGCCAACAGAGGAAATACTAAGTGATGGAACACTAAGTGAGGATATTTTTGTTGACCAGATTTCATCCAAATTCTGTTTAAAATACCTAGACTTAGAACGATGTCCTTATGATTAAAACTTTGGTGTTTCCCTCCTGTTGAACACTGTGGAACTTTAACTCAGGTTGAGGTAATAAACTTGTTTCAGAAATGTAGCGGTTTAAAATGGTGGCAATAGTTGTAACAGTAGGATATTTTGCTAGAGAGCACTGTTTTTTCTTTTCCCATCTGTTCAGCCTAATGTCTTAACAATCCTCCGTTGCAGGAAGTGTTCTTCAGATTGTTTCAGCACCTGGACAGCAGTATTTGAGACCTCAGGGTCCGGTTGTAATGCAGACTGTTTCCCAGGCGGGAACAGTTCAGAATGCTCTGAATGCTTTAGGAAACCAGCATCAAGCAGGTGTCCCAACTTCCACAGCAGTGACCCAGCAAGGTAGGTTTTCTAGCCTGAAGAAATGTCTCTATCTAAACATTCAGTTACTGAAATCACATTGACATGTAACTCCAAAATGTTAGCCTGTAGTTCTCTGAGTGCAGAAGCAGGGAAACCAGAAGGCAGATCCTTTGTAGGTGACGTGTGTTGAAGTTAGACATTTTTAGCATGCACATGGGAGATCTTGAAACTGTTTAAAATATGTCAACACTTTTATACCAGTTGTAGCTGAGGTCTTCAGTTTTTTGAGGGGAAAAAATGAATGTGAAATACTTTATTACTTTTTCTAAAGAAAGATCAAGGTGACTAATTTTTTAATACTGCAGAGAATGTCCAGTAGTTCTCTCAATTTTTCCTCATTGATTTTGGTTTTTTCTAATTTTCTTTGCTTCTTTATCTAATCAAGCGGCTGTTTTTCCTCTGTAAATACTGCTTAGATGTTTGGAATTTTGCTGCAAATGTGATCAGTTCCTTGCTTAAAAACGCAATTAAGATGTTAATTGAAAAACAAAACAGAAATCACTGTGTAGGGTGCGTTTACAACAAACCAGCAGATTGTTAAATTATAATAAATGCAACGCTAAGAGTTCATTCCCTGGAAATGGCCATCTGCTGTAATTTGCTCTGGACATGAACCGTTCCCTCAAACATAGACTGTTTACTTCCCCATTTTGATGTGTTAATGTGCCCTTGAAGTTCATATTTTTGACTTTCGGAAAAGGAAGTACCTCATCATAAAAAGGGGAGACGAATCTTCAACAGCCTCCTAGCTGTTGGGAGATAAAGGGTTTCTGTCATAGTTTGGAAGATCTGTGGCTCAAATATTTCACCCTCCAGCTCTGATGACCTTACAGGTACTGCTAATATGGCCACAGTTCAGAATGGAAATTGATGTAAGATTTCAACAAAAGCTCACAATCTTACTACTTTCTTGATGGTAACCAGAGCTCCATTCAAAGCATTTATAACTAAAGTACTGTTTCCAATTGATAAAAAAGTGCTTTATTATTCATTTTTGGTGGAAAGTGTAAATGCCTAATAAGTTCTTTTGCTTTGGGTGATTGGAATCTACAGTTGGTGGGCTTATGTGTAGCTGTGCATTCAAACTGGATTTATACCGGCTATTTGTATAAACATTTTTGTAGTGAAAATGCAGAAAGGCAAAGCTTAATCCTCCACGTACTCTTTGAAGCCAGTTGTTCTTAATGTACGGGGTAGTGCCTGCCTGTTGACTTGAATGCAGTTCTTCATGGTTGTCTTGACTTGCCACTAAACCAAATTTGAGTGACTAGTAGAGGGGTTTGCTGCTTTCCTAGTACAAATGATCAGTGGTGATGAGCAGTGTGTACTGGTTGAGATAGAAACCTACATATCCTATCGAGATATCAACTGCTACCCAGTGTCTGGTGAAGGATGTTAACTGTAGTTTTGATGAGTTTCCCTGTGTATAATGCTTGTACAGTGTGGTTTCTGTCTGGGAAACAACCTGCTAACAGTTGAATTCACATGAATGCTCCAGTGAAACTCCATTGTTTAGTTTTATCAATTTGTAGATACAGCGAATTAATGTTTTCAGAAAAGTCTTAGATGACTCGTTTAAAATAAGCTAGATTTGATCTTTTCTTAATTTAGGGTATAACTTCTAAACATTAGTACCTATTGCTCTGTATGTGGCATTTTGACTACACTATGAATGTAGCAGGTAAAATTCCATTGATCTCTCCTGATTTTTTGTTAAAATGGTTGGGGTAAATACTTGTCAGATCTTAGATGTGTAACACGGTACAAATGTGCAGTGCTCAGTGGACATTTAAACTGACAATTTGTGTGCAGTTAGGATGTGTTACAGCTCTGAAATGTCTACTTATTGACAGTAATAAGTGAAACCATTCTTCAGAAGAATAAATATATAAACGCAAGGTTTATCCTCAGTTTGTATTCCAGGGCGAGCTGCAGTGACTAATTTGTCACCTGGTGACATGGGGGCAGTGTTAAAACCACCACTTACACATGGACAATCACAGGTACTTAATTGTTATTTTGTCAGGGAAACGCAACTTTTATGATCTACAGTTCAAAGCAGATTCTGTATAAAAGCAGCTAATAGCTTTCTTGTGCCTTGATAGCAGCTAGGGTCTTATACTATGTAATGTATTGTAATTATGAATTAGTGCAAAAATAATGAAATCATAAGATTTTCCATAGTGTTTTGAACACAAAGCAATTAGCCAAATTTTTGTAGATTTCTAGTCTTAAGTTATTGGAAAAGATACTCATGCAACTTGCCAAGCATAGGGATAAATCAGGAGTATGTTACACTGTGCAAGAACGTGCACCTTATCAGTATTAATGTGGTAATAAAAATGTTCCAATTACAGATGGTTAATTGGAAAACTATGTAAATGCACTATAAAAAAAGCAAGAAGATATGAAACTTAAGGTAGAACTGGCTCTTCAGTATGAATTAAATTTAGATTTTTTCCAAATTTTACACCTTTTATGATTGGTCCTAGTAGTTGTTATAATCTAGGATGTAGGTGCTATGAAGTGCACAGTACTCTGATCCTGATAGCTTCGTTGTAAAAAAACTCAGCATTTAAAACATTTTTTAAAATTTTTTGTTTGCAAAGGAAACTTATGAAGAGAAGAACCGGCTTTTGAAGGAGCGCCTGGACAGAATATTTTCTGGCAATGAGCGCCGTTGTTCACGGGCCCCAATGTATGGCAGTGACTTGCTGAGTATTTGTTCTTTGACTGGTGAAAGAAAGCCCTCTCAGCTGTCTTCCAGTGAAGACAATAGTTGGAAGTGGGCTGGCTTTGTGAACTGTTGCCTTTCTTCAAGTGCCTCTGGAGGCCCAAATAACCCATTGCAAGAAATGATCTTGACTTTGGTTCAGCAACAAGAATCTCTAAACGATGTTGTTAACAGGTAATATGGAACTCTGCTGTGTAAGCCTTCACCACTTGTTTTTGAAAAGGCTTTAAAACCTTGTTTCTATTCATGAGCCTATTTGGTTTAGACCGATGCCTTTAGCAGCAAATTATGTGCAGTATGAGCATCAAAATAGCAATCACCTCTGTTTCTTTTAAGATCTTTAAAGTTAGAGTTCTCAGTGTCTCATTCTAATTTCAATCCCAAAATCAGTTGACCTGTGCTTCACTGTACATAATTACTCTTTAGATTTACTTTTGAGTAAGTACCTCTTGGAGCCAACTCACCAGAGTTAGGACACAGTTGTATGTAGAAGCTAGTTTAGCTAAAGTGTGCTAATAATTGTAGAGCAATTGCTGCAGTTCCTTAGAAACATTAAATGCAATTAGAAGAACATCAGCCTTTTTTAATTGCTTTGATAAAGTTTGGCATGATGGGTGTTTCATGTGTTGGAGCTCCAGTGACTGAATGCAGTGGTCACAGTGCAAACATCTCAACAAATGCTGTCATTAAAGTGACAGAACAAAAAGCTAAAGGGAGATAGAGAATATTAACACTTTGAAGATAGGCAGCACTTACTTGTAACAAACTGGTTAGGTAATGAATTTATGTGATTGACAGGCTTAAAATTATTGCTACAGATGATCATTTTGCATGCAACTTAAAACTGTTTTTTTCTTGTTTTGATGCTTTTCTCAGGGCTCTCTTTGTGTTGCCAGCTGCAGTTGCTGCTCCTCCATGCTTGTATGTAGCAAACCCTCCCCCTTTGTACAGCCACAGACTGAAACTCCTTAAGCACACTCTTAAGCAGAAGGCAGCTCCACACTTGCATCAGTTGCAACAGATTACAGCTCCTCACTTGCTGCAGTTCCCTGACCTCCGGCTGGTGCAGTATGACTCAGGTAAAGGAGGACGTTTGGTGCTAATATTTCAGTAATTTCCTGTTCCACGAAAATGGGCTTTCTGAATAAAACCCCTCTTTGCTTTCTTGTTTGAAATACAGGAAAATTAGAAGCTCTTGCTGTCTTGCTTCAAAAGTTGAAATCTGAAGGGCGCCGCGTGCTGATTTTGTCTCAGATGATTCTGATGTTGGACATACTGGAATTGTTCCTGAATTTCCATTTTCTTACCTTTGTGAGGATTGATGAATATGCAAACCATGAACAACGGCAGGTATGTTTGCCCTAACGGTTGTCTTCTGGTACAGCAGTACTGGCTGCCCAGGTTTATATGTGCTGCAGCAGGGAAAGGAAATTTGCCTTGTTCCTTACTGATTTTGAAACTCTTGTTTTTAATCTGGTTTTGTTAGTGAAGTACAGTGAACTTAGGTTAATTTTGGTGTGTGGTGTATTTACTTCTTGCTTTTACTCTGTTTTTGTAGGAGTTGATGAAAATTTTCAACAGAGACAAGCGCATTTTCTGTGCCATCCTTTCCTCTCACAGTCGTTCTACTGGAGTCAATCTTGTGGAGGCAGACACTGTTGTGTTCTATGACAATGATCTAAACCCAGTGATGGATGCAAAAGCTCAGGAATGGTGTGACAGAATTGGACGATGTAAAGATATCCATATTTACAGGTGATGATTACAGATCAGCTGCTGCTCTTTAACATGTTTAATGTGGGGTTAATTCAGATAATCTACCATGTAGAAACAGCTGAAAACTTTCATCTCACTTCAATGAAAAAGGTGCCAGTTTATCATCGAAAATGTGTTCTTTCTTAACATCAAGTGTAATGAATGAATTGTACCTGCGTGGGTTGTCTGTTAGTTTACATGAATTTTTTAAAGTAAAAATTTGGTTTTTTGTTTGGTTCTTTTTTTTTTAAATTACAGAGAAAGCATTAAAGTAGAGGTGGTAGTGTATTTTTTGTTCTGGGCCTGTACCAGAACTAAGAAAAGACTCCACAAACCACCACAGTTTAAAAGTTCAGTGTTACTCACTAAGGGCAAACTTAACAGATTTCTGTTCTTTCTCTTTTTCAGGCTTGTCAGTGGTAATTCTGTAGAAGAGAAGCTTTTGAAAAATGGCACAAAGGACTTGATCAGAGAAGTAGCTGCTCAGGGAAATGACTATTCAATGGCCTTTTTAACACAGGTTAGTTAAGATTCAAAATGCATTAAAACACTTAGGTCACAGTGCTTAATAAATGCAAGCTTCGGAGTCGCAGTGTTTAATAACAGTTTGTCAAGAATCACAGAATGTTTTGGGTTGGAATGGACCTTTAAAGGTCATCTAGTCCAAAACACCTGCAGGGAGCGGGGGCATCTTTAAGTAGACCAGGTTGCTCAAAGCCCTGTCCAACGTGATCCTAAGTGTTCCAGGATTTGGGCATCCACCACCTCATTTGAGGTAGAATCAATAAGGAAGTTGTGTGAGATTTCCTGGTTGCTTGAACCCTAGGTGTTAGGTTTCTCTCAGATACTGCCTATTTGCTTTTACCTGTTCCTTGCATAGTGACCCACAGACATCACCTGTGTGATTTATGTATTCTGCTTTCTTTAACCCTGCTGCAACAATCTGCAGAGTTTCGAAGGATAATTGTTTCAACAACTTCAAAAAAGGGAAAAGTTTGGGTATTTAGTGAGACAGGCTCCCAGCTGCTACTCTGAAGATGGAGAAGGCTGTCTTCACTTGTGAAGCCAGTCCATCCCCTTCTGGCAGTCTCTTTATGGTGGTGCAGGATGAGGCAATGTGTATTTCTGATTTGCCTATAAATGAACTCCCAGCACTCTAGTCCTACCAGAGAAAATTACAGAAGAGAAAATGGACAGTTTTCCAGAAATAACAGATAGAGGTTTATTTTTTGTCAGACCATAGTTTTAATGTCACTTGAACCTGAGGTGATGCAAAGTTATAGAAAAATAAACAGTGGTTCAAGAGGCTGAATGTACTTCCCTTTTTTCTTCTACTTACCAAGCAAACAATTCAGGAATTGTTTGAGGTCCATTCTCCTATGGAGGATTCTGGATTTAGAGTGAAAGCAGAAGAATTTGTAGTACTTTCTCAAGAGCCATCTCCAGCAGAAAATATTTCGCCTAAAGTTGCCAGACCATTCATAGAGGTAATTATTAGCACGTTCATTAAAAATACAGCTGGGCAACATTAGTATTAAACAACTGCTTTATCCTTTTTTATTTGGGTCAATTCTGTCAATCTCTTTCTGCTAGTTTTATCTTGTGCTGTTGTTTTCCTTGTAATAAAACTTCCAGAAGTTCTCAGCTCTCGACAGAGGCTTATTCCAGAAACTTGTGTTGGACTTCAATGAACTTCTTATGGGGTTTCTTTCCATATTTTAAAGTCTTCATTAATGTAAAAATACATCTTTGTGAAAGGCCCTCAACAGTATTGAACGTGAGAATGAAGAGTCAAGTGGTCGTATACGTGACATAGGACCTGAGACAAGTATTGAACCTTTAATCTCAGAGTTCTGCGAGTCAAAATACAATGAAGAACCCTCCCAGCTGCAGGAGTTAGTTGCTGTTGTGGACCAGGTACTATGTCTTTCCATGAATATTTGGTTAAAGAGTAATACTTAGTTCAAATACTTGAATTTCTTTGTGGTGTGGCTTTAAAGTAGCTTTGTTGTCTAAGAGATTGATACGCCCATTAAACAGATCGGAGATCTACTAACTTAACATGTTAAGCCATCAGAAAGGGAAATTGCTTTTAAGGAGAGCTTTGATACACTCTCCTCCAACTAACCTTTTACTATCCTCAGTGCTAACTTTTCTTCCTCTTGATACATTCTTTCAGCTGACTCCAATTGAGAAGTACGCTTTGAACTATTTAGAGCTCTTCCACGTTTCAGTTGATGACAATGAGCCTCGGTTGAATGAGGTAAAACAAGTCAGTCTTTTTCATGTTCTTCTGTCACGGTATGGACAAGCAGGATAGTATATTCAATGTAAAGTGGTAGTTTGTCCTGTGATATGGACTATGTTGAGGGCATTTCTATGATCTTGGTGTACTTTATGAGCACTGGAATGCCTGACAGAGCTTATTGTTTGGGGATTCTCTTGGTTTAAGCAGGTCTCAGTTCTTAGTTTCTTTTCTATGAAATGGGAATTACATGCTTCAGCAGAGCTCAGCAAATATTTGTACTCTAACAAAAATTTGTAAATAATATTTAATTAATTTCAGCCTGCTTGGTTGGGTTCTGGTTGGGTTCTGGTTGTCTTGGCTGTTAACTGAAACTCTGAGTTTTCTTTACTTCGAGGGTTTAAAGCCCCTCAACAGAGAGACTGAAAATGTCAAAGTTCAATGAGTTTGTCCATAAAAATACAAGTCGATAAATTTTAATCCAGTGTCTTGTAGTACTTAAAGTTTATAAGGAGTCTGACTTTCCCCTAGATGGAATTGAGAACTGCAAAGAAAGCTTGGGAAGTTCAGCATATGAAAGAGTTAAAGGAAAAACAGCAAAAAATGCTTTGGGAGGATGAAGAGGAACTTCTAACCTACACTCGGGAGGATGCATACAACAAAGTAATTTCTGCTTACTGTTGTTTTTCTTAATAGTGTATTTCTTAGCAGTTATTCTGAGAATTCCTTTCCCTTCAGGGTTCATTTGAGGGTATTCATTTGAATTCTATTCTTGTTCTTTTGTGTAGGAATATGTTTATGAAGGTCCGGATGGGCAAACGGAAATAATGCCAGTAAGTAACACCAAGAAGTTTGAACAGGCTTTGTATTTTTTGAAACATAAAGACCAGCGGAGAGTAACCACAAATTTTGTTCTGTGCAGCTTTGGACTCCTCCCACTCCACCTCAGGATGACAATGATATCTACATAGATTCTGTTATGTGCCTGATGTATGATACCACCCCGATTCCAGAATCCAAGTTGCCTCCAGTGTACGTCAGGAAGGAACGTAAACGGCACAAAACAGATCCATCTGGTAAGGGTTTGTCCGAACCTAGTCTGAGATTTATTGCTGAAAGTTAAAAAAGTCAGAGGGATTTTTCATACCTTCCACGTAACTAGTCTAGTAAAGATCAAATTTGCTAGTTTAGAGACATGAAAATTTTTGTCTTGCTCTGGTCTTGAAGCAGTAGGGTCACTGGAAGTCCCAGTTCTTACAGTGTGTCTTTTTATGTAGACATACAGGTTTGGTTTTTTTTTTTTAAAAAGGATAATTTTAGAAAACAGACATTCTACTATGTGAGTAAGGACAAGGCTAATACTAGTTTATACTGAGCTCTGTTTAGTTACCAACAGTACATTTTTATGAAACAACGGTCAATGGTCTGTACATTTTGCAGCCGTAAGTAGGAGAGGAAACGGCATGAACTCTACCAGGAATGTTGTAGGTATGTATATTTTTGTTTTTCTTTTAGCTGCAGGTAGAAAGAAGAAGCAGCGTCACGGAGAGACAGTTATTCCACCTCGTTCACTTTTTGATAGAGCGACTCCAGGGATGTTGAAAATGCGCCGAGAGGGCAAAGAGCAAAAGAAGAATATCTTGTTGAAACAACAAACGCAGTTTGCAAAGCCTTTGCCGACTCTTGTCAAACCAGCTGCTGAGGCTGGACAGGATAATCCAGAGTGGTTGATCAGTGAAGACTGGGCACTTCTGCAGGTCAGATGATACCTGCATTTTCTACTGTTATTATTTCTTCTGTTTTGGCTTCCAATTTCTGAAATAGCTCTTTTTTGCACTTTATCTCCTCGAGGTTATTTCTAATTTGTATTGGCTAGTTTGGCGTTTTGCTGACAGAACTGGGAACAGATTGCCTATTGTTTGTGTTCCTTTAAGGATAAACTAAAGCTTAAACTACAGACTACATGATTAAGTCCTATTTTTCTTGTAGAGACCACTTACTATGTTCTAGATCAGTCATGCTGGCTGGACTTTAAATAGCGCAGCTAAGATTCCTCCCACCTTAAAGCAGAAAGCAGCACTCTAGTGGTTCCTCATACACCAATCTCTAAGTGTTGTCTGGCGTACCAGGCACTGTAATATCAATGTAGTAGTGGTGTGTGGACATGTGCAGATGAAGATGGGTTTGGAAGATGGGAAATGATTTGTCAGCTGAAGCTTTTGTTCCTTTGTGTGTTGCAGGCAGTGAAGCAGCTGCTGGAGCTTCCGTTAAATCTTGCTGTTGTATCGCCAGCGCACACTCCTAACTGGGACCTTGTTAGCGATGTTGTTAACTCCTGCAGCAGAGTCTATCGTTCGCCAAAACAATGCCGAAACAGATATGAAAATGTCATTATTCCACGGGAAGAAGGAAAGGTGAGTTTACTTAGAGTGATGCGTCTTTTTTTACCTTAAGTTCGTAGAGTTTTTTTTTCCTTATCTCCATAAACACTTGTTTTTTTGTTAAATGTTTCAACAGTGTAAATAAATAACTTTTTTAAAAGATTAAAAAATTATCCTCATCAGGATTTCCACTTATTTTATGTGATTTCTTTGAAAAGAAAAAGCACCTGAACAAAATCTTCCACAAAAGATCATCTAACTTTCCTTCTTATTTTACAGCTAATGTACGAAGCTAATCCTAAAAAGAAGACAAAAAGTATTTATAAGGTGTGCATTGGTATTCTTTCAAAATAAATCTAGACACTGTGGTATTTAGCAGCAATGGAGGTGGGCAGATAATTCATATGAGATCCATGTTGAGTTCTGAAACATCAATTAAAATTCCAAGTTTATTTTTCTTTTTTTGTTGATACAGTGGATTGACACCAGACTTCAGCTTTTGGATTTGATAGATAAATTTTAAGTCATGCAAGACTTTTGTGATTTCACTTAAACTGTAGTGGCTATTTTTGCACCTAACAACCACTATGGAACTTACCCTGATTATTATGATGGTACTTAACGTTTATAAGAACATTACTTCATGCTAGAGTCTAAGTGGATTACAAATATATAGTGAATTTAATGTTTGAAGCACCTTTTAGTAAATGAGTGACAATAGCACGCTACACAAAGTGAAACAAATTCCAGGAACAACTTCTTCCAAACCACACAGCACTTTAGCAACAGCACTGGGTAGAGAATCTAGAACTTCTGACCATAGTCCAGTTCTCTGACTAAGAAGGTTTGTCCCTGACTGGCAGTTTCTACTTAGGAGAAGCCAAATGTTAGCATGGCATGGTGTGTTGGATGTTAACATAGCTTTGTTGAGAGAGCAGTGCAGTGATGGTTTTATGACGTTTGCGCTATGCATAACTATAAACTAATGGGCTCTTGGTTTGGGTACTGAATTAAACTTGCAAAATATAAACTAAAGCAAAGATTCTTTTTCAAATTAGAGTTTGCCATTTTGTATGTCCCCAAGTGCTGATGCCAGTGTGACCGTGAGAACTGCTCCTTATTTTGCTTTTTCTTTATGTATTTCCCATAAGAGTTTTGTGTAACAGTAAGTTATCAGTGACACGAGGCAGAACCAGTCTGTGATAGATATGTTGGAGTACGTTTTTAAATAACCTACAAGTGCACCATGTGTTTGTGCGTAGACAAAAAGCCATGAGGGTGTGTTCGCAATTGAAAATTGGTTTCTTTTCATTTTTTAGACTAAAAACAGTCGCCCGCTTCGTACCAATCAGATCTATGCTCAAGACGAGGGTGCAACCCACACACAGCTTTATACTAATCATTTTGAGATGATGAAAATGATTGCAGGGAAAAGAAGTCCACCCATCAAACCTCTGTAAGTTTAACTGGATTTTATCCCCCTGTCACCACAGAGCTCCTGAAGCTGTTCTGAATTGCTTTTGCAACCGGGGAGTTATTTCATGTTCTGTTTCCATCCGCTGCTTTATTTCTGTGTTCTTCATCTCTTTCCTTATGTCTTACCGTTGTTTTATTGGAACACCTTCATATTTTATGTGTTTGGGTTTGCTTTTACTCACTGCATGCATTTGTTTTTTGTGATTCAGAGCAGAAGAGCACTTAACTTGTTATAGTTTGTGAAGCTGATTTAAAAAAATACTTTCCATTTGCCTGAACTGTAAATAATTTGATGCCTGTGGTGTTCAGTAGTGCATTGTTTTCTGTGTGTATTCCTGCAGTAACTTTTTCTGTGTTAATTTAATATTTACAGGCCCCGGTACTGGTGGGAATTTCATGAAAACTCCACCAAAACTGCAGTGTCATCTGCTAAAACATGTGAAATTAAATATAGTTTTTGTGTTTTTAATGTGTCTAGTAACACAGTTTTGCTCAATTTCAGACTTGGCATGAATCCTTTCCAGAAGAATCCAAAGCATGCATCAGTGCTTGCAGAAAGGTGGGCACTCTCTCTCTTAAAGGTGTTATAAATCGCATAGTAGTACTTTTTATTGTCTTGTCTTTTTTAGCTTTGAGTTATTTAACAGCTGAATGTTTCATCTTACGGTTATTTCTAGTGGGATCAACTATGATAAGCCCCTTCCTCCGATTCAAGTTGCATCCCTCCGAGCAGAGCGTATTGCTAAAGAGAAAAAGGTATGGTCTGCACCTCGGCTGTGCACATGAACTGCAGTAATTAAAATATCAGACAGCAGAGGAAGAAATATATGAAAAGCTGCCTCCTGGGGGAAGTTAGGCAGTGCAGTAGATGTTATGAGCAACTGCACATTGTTAATCTACTTGGGCTTAGATAATCAAGGTGCATATTAGGACCTTTCCTTGGTCCTGTGTTTTGGGAGAATGTACTAAAAACATGTAAAAATCTTTTTATTGTTGACCGTTCTATAGGCTCCTTTCTTACCTTATCCAGAAAGATAATGTGTCCTTGCTTGTGGATTGTAAATTATTTGTTGTGCTACGTCTGAGCCATGTAAGCGTGAATCATAGAATGGTTTAGGTTAGGAAGGGACCTCAGACATCATCTAGTTCTAGCTCTCTGACGTGGGCAGGGATGCCTCTCACCAGACCAGGTTGCCCAGAGCCCCATATAACCTGGCCTTGAACACTTCCAGGGGTGGAGCATCCACAGCCTCCCTGGGCAACCTGTTCCAGTGCCTTAGCATCCTCCTAGTGAGGAATTTCTTACTAAGATCTAAATACATATATATATATACAGATGTATTATTTTAGTTTTGTTTAATACATCCTGACTGTTCCATGCAATGTTTTGAAGACTGTGAAGCTTACACTTTGATTTCCTAGGCTTTGGCTGAACAGCAGAGGGCACAGCAGCAGACAGGTCCACAGCCTCAGCAGCAGCAAGCTGGCCAGCAGCAAGCTCAGCAACCAGCAGTACAGCAAGCGCAAGCCCAACCTCAGCCGCAGGCTCAGGCACAGGTAGTTCAGCAGCCACAGGCAGTAGTGCAGACTACAGTAACTACTGTGGCCAACACAGCAGTATTGGTAAGAAAGGGAGGGCTTGGTGCCCTGATGTAGTAACTTCAGTTCTTCTGTGTGTACTGTATTTGTGTGTTTTGTTTTCTCCAGAGAGTGAGGATTTTAGATCAGTGTAGTGACAGAAAAACTTGTTTTTTTGAATATGCTAGGTGTGTTCTCTTTTGTTCACTTACTATGACTGTGTTTGTATCATAGTAGCAGTAGGTCTTGGCATTCTGACTTGGAAAACCCGACCTTTGCAAAGATTTTTTGGTCTTTTTCAGTTTAGACTTTAGCATAATTTAATGAAGCCTGGGCAAATACATTTTCACAGTCAGTGAAAGGTGCATATGCAGAGAACCTGGAGAATAAAGAGGATGTAGCTCTAAGAGCTACTTTGTTAAAGTAATTCAAAACCAAAGCTTCATTAACAGTTGCAGGGCATCCTACAGGACCTAGCATGGCTGTTGAATCTGATAAGTCAGAGGCTATTGTATTTAGAGCCAATCCAGTTTGCACACTAATGTGTGCCGGCAGTGATGATTTTGTTTGGATTGTTGAAGGGCAAGAATACAACAGCATTTACAGAAAGAGGCAGAGGATGGGTTCTGACCTAAAGTATTGCTGGGTATCTTCTGCCCAGTGATGTTTGTGTGCGAGTAGCTGGCCGTGACGTGCCAGAGTAAGCTAGTCCTTCTGCTTCTGCTAATGAGGGGTCAGATGGCAAGTATTTGCCAAATGTTCGACTGGTCTCCAGTTGCTCCTTACTGTGACAGAATCTATACATCTCTCGTTGATGTGTAGAATGAACTGCAGAAGTAGCTGTGTATTTTATGGCATTGTTCTTACTTTGTCACTTCTGGAATACAGATTGTGTTAAACAGCATAGGGTAGAGTAGAGCTACATTCAGTTTCATTTTATTGCTTTTCTGAACTGTTACCTCAATTATCTTCTAAATAGGCGGGCACAATCAAAACAGCAGTTACGGGGACAAGTATACAGACTGGTAAGAAGAACTTTATCATTAGGCATTGGAGATAATAGGACATTGGGATTTGTATTTTGAGAATCTCACATTTAATCTGTAATACTGATTTGCTTTCAGCTACAGTGAGTGGAAATGTCATAGTGAATACCGTTGCTGGTGTCCCTGCTGCTACCTTTCAGCCCATCAATAAACGTCTGGCTTCACCAGTTATACCTGGAGCATTGACTGTGAGTAGATCCGTCACTAGTTATATCCCTGGATTGAGCTTGAGTGCGTGTTTGATCAGTGTATCTGTTTTCTTCTTTAGCTTTACATGTTGTCAGAAGCTCTGCTGCTTGCAAATTTCATGTGCTTGATGTGATTCTGTATCGAACCCTTCATCTTTACCAAATATCAGATCATGTGGGACCAGTTTGTCAGAAAAAAGTGTCTAATAGACACTACTGGTAAAAACAGTTTGTAAATGAGTGCTGTCACAGGCAGCATATTCTGTCATTATCATTTCCAGCCTGTTACTGTTTCATGCTTTGTTAATTGTGATCTTTCATTTTCGTGGTTTAGGACTATGGAAGATAAAGCAAAAACTTGAAAGATTGTAAAATCCCGTTTCTGTAATGTAGTTCAGTAATAGCAATCAGGCTGTTGGGAAAAGCTCTAACCAGGTGCTGATTATGAGACATATTCAAGCAGATGTTAATCCAACAGTGGTAGAAATGTTTGAGTTTGCAGGCTTCTGCATTTTTTGTGTCTTGCTCTAAAACTGTGTAGTCATTTTCCAGAAGGTTCTCTGGCTTTCTGTGAGGTCTGGAAGCTGTGAGAAATAACGACTGTGTTTCTTTTCAGACTTCGGGAGGCACTGCAACTGCACAAGTGGTACATACCCAGCAGCGAACTGCAGCAGCACCTGCTGCGTCCACAGAACTGGTGACCATAGCGTCTACCCAGGGGGTTCGTGCAGTGACATCAGTGACAGCGTCAGCAGTAGTAACTACAAACTTAACACCTGTGCAGACGCAGACAAGGTCTTTGGTGACTCAAGTGACACCAGGTAATAATGGTGTGTTTAAGGATTTTTTCCTAAAGTTACATAAAGGGCCCCAGAATCTAACCAGAGACTCAAAATACTGAAAGCACAATCAAACGGTGCTGTAAGTGTTAACTTTCTTTGTTGTCAATGTTTAGATTACTTTTTTCTCCAGTATTTCTGGATGAAGGGTTGCAGTAGAAAGTTGCTTGGCCACTAGGCATTGCAATTAAAAGAATATTAATAATCTAGCAGTAAAATATCAGAATTCACTGTCTCAGCTAAAAAACACCATGAAGAATGAAGCACATATTTTATTATTTACTCTGCTTTTATGTCTTGCTTATGCTAATGTGTTGGTATTTGAAGTTAGTCCACAAACTGCTGCATTTAACAGCTTAGCCTTTATGGTGAAATCGATAAATTAAATATTTCTTCAGAGCATTTTGGTTTTTCTTTTTTTTCACAGCTACACCAACAGTCCAGCTGTCTGGCAAAACAATCACCCCTGCTCACTTCCAGCTTCTGAGGCAACAGCAGCAGCAGGCTGCTCAGGTGCAGGTCCCACAGATTCAGGCTCAGGCACAAGCCCAGTCTCCAGCTCAAATCAAAACTGTGGGGAAATTGTCACAGGTGAGAAATGCTGGTGAAGTAACATGACGTGTCATTGTTACTGTCATTGTAAGCGTCATTAGCGGTGGCTGTTGTGTCCTGTTGTCACATGCTAGAGTGAAATGCAGCTCCTTCTTAGATTAGATCCTGAACAAATTTCATGAAGGCAGTGACCTGATGGCCATTTCAAAGAGAACCACAATTGCAGTAGGTCAGGATGTAAAGCACTGTTACTTGTTCACTGGCAACCCATTGTGTAAAGGAACTGTGTTCTTGCCTCTCTGATCTTAACTAAAGCCTGACTGAGACTGTTTCTCCTTTAAAGCTCCAGATTCATCTCCATTTTTTTCCTGCAGTCATGTAAAATACTGGAAATGATCGGAGTATTTGGTTTCTGCAGGAGCAGCTGATCAAGTTGCAGAAGCAAAAGCTGCAGCTTCCCCAGCAGCAGGCAGGACAGCAGACACAGCAAGGGGCACAACAGCAAACGGCACAAGTACAAGTGCAGCAGCAACAGCAAACTCAACAGCTTGCTGCTGTTACAGCACCTCGTCCCGGCGCAGTTCTCACGGGCACTACTGTGACAAACCTACAAGTTGCTCGTCTTGTAAGTTGTCTTTGACTTTGCAAAAACAGTCTTAAACAGGTTGTTCTCATTCATGGTTTAAATGAACTGGATAGTGGTTATTCACACACACAAGAGTCCTTGGCATTCCTTAGGCAGTACAAAAGTTGCAGCTGTAACATAAATAGCTTTACATTGCATTTACCCACTGATACCATCTCTGAAGTGTGTTACTGTAAAGCAGTAACTGTATTTAGAAAAATTTACAACTATCACTTCATAATGTTCTTTTATATGCAGCAAATAATTTTTTGCCAGTACAATAATCTTAATTCCTTACTGCTTAGACTCGTGTTCCTGCTTCCCAGCTTCAAGCACAGGGACAGATCCAGGCCCAAAGTCCGCAAGCAGCACAGGTTGCTTTGGCAAAGCCTCCAGTGGTGTCTGTTCCAGCTGCTGTTGTGTCATCTGCAGGAGTCACCACGCTCCCTGTTACTGTTGCAGGCATTAGTGTTGCCATTGGGCAGCCACAGAAAGCAGCAGGTATGTCAACAGATTTGCTAAAACATAACAAAACTTTAAATCCTATTTTTTTAAAATGTAGGATGGTTCAAATGTCTTCTGTGGGACAGTCACACATTTTTTTAGACTTGATATTAGGAAAAATTCTTTCACGGGAAGGGTGGTCAGGCACTGGAATAGGCTTCCTAGGGTGGTGGTTGAGTTGCCATCCCTGGATGTATTTAAAGATCGTTTGGATGAGGTGTTGAGGGGTATGGTTTAGGGGTGAACTTGTAAGGTAGGGTAGATGGTTGGACTCGATGATCCCGGGGTCTTTTCCAACCAGAGTGATTCTGTGGTTTTAAATACTGAATTGATGGGAGTTGCATCTTGGTGTGTTTCTAATACGTGGTAAGAGACTTGAGCATACTTCATTTAGAATGGAGATTTCTTTAGCCTAATGTGTTTTGTTGTGGGTGTTTTGGTTTTTTTTTTTAAATCTGTGCATTCGAGTAAACAAACAGATTCAGTTTTAAAAATAAAGACAGAGTAATTTCATCGTTGTTTAGTTTGGGTTTTATAAAAATGCAAAATGGAAATATGAAAACTTTGTATTTTATAACTGTCTCCTGTACTGAGGACAGAACTTTTCCTGTAGGAAGATTACAGTTAAAACATAAAGTTAGATAATTCATGCCCTTACATAACAGGGTGATGATTTTTTTTTTTTCGCTGTCAAAATCGTACGTCTTATTCCCATTAAAATCAGTGGGTTATTAGTGCTCAAAGCTATGCAGATGCATAAGTCCATAAAAAGCACAATCTGTGTTTGCAAGCTGTGATTACTGAAACAAAGCAATAAAATGAAGACTCTTACAGTTCTAATTATTTTTGCAATTTTCAGGAGGCCAGACGGTAGTTGCACAGCCACTGCACGTCCAGCAGCTTCTAAAACTCAAGCATCATCAGGCAGCACAGCAACAGAAAGCTATCCAGCCTCAGGTTGCACAGGGTCAGGCGACTGTGCAGCAAAAGGTACTTGTGGTTTGCTCTCCGACTTGAGTGATGTAATGCGTCTGTGGCTGTAAAGCTTCAGCTCTGAGTTATAAGGACACTCCTAGAGAGTCAGTCAGTATTTCTAAGGTTGGATCGTAAGTGTATCTCAGGAGAACAGGTTCTGATACGGCCTATCATGTACTTATTTAATTTTTTCAGTCATACCTCTGTTTGCTGTCATTTCTCGTCCTCCATACTGGGTTTTGTTGTTTGCTGTTTGTAACAAAGATTGTAACTTGTAACATAACCAAATGTGAAACAATCCCAAACATTTTCACTGTTTCCAATATAAACTGTGCAAAATACACTTTTTTCCTGAAATGTCATAATCTAGTGAGCTTTGCTGTCCATCAGCCACCAACGTGGGTTTTGGAAGTGTGTTGCTGTGTAGAGTGTTGCATGTCCCAGAGAGAACCATTTCAGTACTTCACTTGATTCAGAAAACTGGTATAAGGGCGTGAAAGCTTTCTCCCAAGACTCATTTTGCTATTGTTAATCCTAGGAGGATTTTGTTTCAATAATTAAATGTAATTAATCTTGCTAGCTACATACCTGTTATTTAAAATGCATTTTGTATTTTTTTTTTCTCTTCTGCAGATAAATGCTCAACAGGTTACAGTCCAAACCCAGCAGCAGACATCACAGCAACAAAAAGTAACTTATACTACACAACCTGCCATTAAAACACAGTTCTTAACAACTCCAATTTCCCAAACCCAGAAACCAGGTGGAACCCAGCAAGTGCAGGCTCAGATTCAGGTACAGGTAACACAGGTTTACACCTTTAAACTCTACAGTGACTGGAGAACTGTAAAGATGGCAGGTGATGTAGCAACCTCTCATAGTATTCTAGTCACACAATTGCTTAAATTGACTTCATAATAAAATTGATTGCTGCTGGATATACAGCCTTGTAGCAGGTCAGAGGAGCTGTGTAAGCCAAAAGTTCACCTCTCCTCTGAAAGAAATACGTTGTCATTTATTAAGCATGGGATTCCTTGCTGTATTTGCTAAGGAGAATTCAGTGGTAGTTCTTTCTGTTTCTGGTGCTGCTTCCCAGCCTGACCTCTGGCATCCAGGAGCAGCTGTCAGCTGTCTTCTTTTCTGCATAACTGGATTCATCTAACTATGGAAAAGAAGGGAATTAGGAACTGGAAGCCTCACTCTTTCAAAAGTGTATTGAAGATAATGTAGCCCATTAGAATGTCTGTGCTTCCTGCAATTTTTATATATAGTTAGGAAAAAACAAGTGTGTTGCAGTTAAAATCGAAAATACGATTTTTTTTCCTTGTCTTTTCGTAGCGAAGTCCATCAATACACGGGTCTTAAAAAGTTTCTTGTTACAAAAGTTCAGCATCACTGAGAATGTCAATGCAGATTACCACCAGCAGACTTGAGAAAGGTTCCCACTTGGCAGCAGTTTTGATAGGTATGGTGTGGTGCAGCTATTAGCAGTTTTTCCTTTTGACCAGATCTTTATTTCATGTCACTGCAGGTGGCAAAACTTCCACAAGTGGTCCAGCAACAGGCAACTGTTGCCAACATTCAGCAGATGGTTTCAGTTTCCCAACAGGTAGGTTTTGCACTGGTGAAATAGAGCAATAGAACTACAGTCCTATTGAAAGTTCCTTTATTTGGAATGTGTATTTTTCACCTTCTCTGTGAATTAGTATTTTTGAAAGACAGCAAATTCCCTTCTAGAGAGATGAGTTGTGAATAGGGAGTCAGCTGCTGTTTATTCTCTGGTCTAGAGCTTTGGTAGATGGAGCAATGTTTGTTCCTCACAGTAGATAAGCTGCACAACAGACTGAAAAAATATTTTCTAGAGTGGAAAGAACTTTAAAAAACTGTTACTTGTGATGTATAGCCAAGATAACACATAACTGAACTAATAAGCAGCATCTGAGTTTGTTCTATAAAATTTGGGGGAAATCATTTTGTTCTAGTTCATAAAGCTGGGCCATGTGCTTTGTACAGGTCACGGTGGTGTTAAGTCTGTTCTAAATGTGTTGTGGTAAGACAAGGCTAGGGCAAGAGAAGGTCAAACAGCTTGGTCTCCCATCCTCTAACCACCAGGCGGTTTACTGACATGCACTGTTTAGAACAGTATCATCCAGACTGTTAGCAGCAGGCATAACTGAATGCCATTGATTGGCAGGAATGATTTACTTTTGGGCAGTGGATGAAGTCATTGCCTTCAGTGCACAAAAATCTGAGCCAATCAGCTTTTAATCTATCAGAGTGTACAGTGCAGTGCTTCAGAGCAGTATGAAATCTGTGACGGTTTATCTTAAAACGATGATGAAGTGGTGTAGTCTGACTGATAACCACCGCAGATGTGAACGCTTCAAGGGCAAGGTAGACAGCAGGGAGTAGAAACCTCATCAGTCAACACAAGTTGAGTTGTGCTCTATAGACAGCTGGAGCTCCTAGATAATTTTTCAAGGGACATTAAAAGGTAGATTTTCAGAAGTCATTGATGTTGGCATAACTCTGGGACTGTTGAAGTCTGTGGTAAAAAGACAAATAATCAGCTCCCTTCCCCACGCACCAGTAACTCAGTGGCAGTAGGATTAGGCCATGCTAAGTATTTTTAGAACTAGTTCTTGTCTGCATTTCTGGTGCTTCCCAGTGGATTCCTTGTGGTTCAATCAAGAGTTTTTTTTTCCCTGGAGAAGTCCTTGCAGCTTAATTTGGCTTCTGCCACTGACAAAGGCAGCTAAAGCTTTTCAGTTTTCATTACCTTCTGCTTTGAATAAGGAGATGTTGAATTTTTTCTCCCATGCTCTGAGTAGAGCTGTTAGATTTCTGGATGGAGTTTGAACTATCCTGCCCTAATTTGGCAGTGGAGACTGGCAGCTGTAGTGTGAGATTGGTAGGAAATCTCAGTGGCTGTGTTTACTGTCGCAGTATGTGTGCAGAGTGGGCATTTTCCCTTCTGTGGTATAGGAGTTTTTCCTGTTAAACCAGTGGGGTTTTTGTCTTCCATCTATCTTCTGTAAAGGGGGAGTATACTTGGATTTCCACTGCAGAGATCTAAGTTACAGGCTCTTTGGCTATTAGTTCTAATTTATAAGGTTCTAAAAAATGTGGTGGAATGTTGCTTCTCACTGAAACCACACTTGAGCCTGTGTTCCCAGAATCTCTCTCAACCTGCCTGCTTTGTCCAGGACACTTGTTAGCCAAGGGCCATGCCCACATCAGTAAGATGCTTTCTGTGGTGTGGAAATGTAACAAATGCTCAGGTTAATGCCAAACTTTTCTGTTGTAATTGCCTTGTTCGAATGTCCAGGTGCAAGCCCAGCCTCAAACTGTGACACTGTCTCAGACAACAGCAGGTCAACAGCAGGTTCAGGTGATTCCTGCAACCACTGCTACTGCTCAGGTTGTCCAACAGAAATTGATCCAGCAGCAAGTTGTGACAACAGCATCTCCCCAGATTCAGGCTCCAGGTGTACAGAATCCAGCCCAGACACCAGCAGCGTCTGAAGCCCAGAATCAACAAGCAAAAGTACAAATGAGGACACCGACTGTCAGATTAAAGGCACCTACTAAACCAAGTTGAACTAACAAATCAAGTGAAGTAACAGGGAAACACAGCAGTTCTTGTTTGCTAAGCCAAGTGAGAAGCTACTCCAAACATCCAAATGAAGACAAACCACCTCTGTGACTTTTATTTTTTTATTTTTAGCAGAAAGTTTTTTTCTGGTGAACATTTAGATGTGGAAACTCTCATATCACTTGAACATATTAGCAACTGTTCAGCACTTAAAGTCTCTACCAGATGCATCCAGCCACTGTTCTCTGTGCTCACACAGACCATTAATTAGGTTTAAATTCTGCCCGGCTTCACAAAACCAAGATGGTAATATGCCATAATGTCAGTAAAATTCCTCTGTGTTAGCACACCACGACCTGCCCTTGGGAATCCATGAGTCCTTGCAGTAGTTTGGATGTGCACTCAGCACCCTTGGGTGAAGCCTTTTGAAGAACCAACTGTGGTTAATAGAGCCAAGTAGTTCCTGTGTTAAAAGCTGCGTGTTGTTCTCACTTGAGGTAAATACCTCAGAAAGACCTAACATCTTTGGAGTGCTCCCTGCAAAGTTTAGCCAATAAATGTGAAAACCTGTAAGTATATGTAATTTAAAAAGAAAAGAAAGGTTTCATTCTCCATTTTTGTAAGTCTTTTAAAATGTTTGTTAGTAGTTTTGTGTACAGTTTCCTCAGTCACCCAACCTGTGCGCTCATTCTCATACTTCACTTTAAGGTAATGGATATTTTAGGCATGAACTGAGTAAATACTGTGTTGATAGTAGATGTGTATTAATGTGTAGCCCATTCTTTTGTAAGAGAATTGTTTGGTGGATACAGCTAAGTGAATGGTCTATAGCTGTTTCTCATGGGACTTGTGTCAAGGAAACTCTCCAGCTGATAAAATCTTGATCTCTCCTCTTGCAATGTCTTTAAATGGTCCGTACTTTCTACTTGGCTTTTGGCTCGAGGGTTGGGGGAAGAGTTGAATAACAAAATGAAATCCAAGACTTAATTCTTCAACTCTGTAAAGAATAAGATCTAACTTTTGTACTATTTTACTAAAGCTAATGATGAATGTATCTTCAGGTGGGCATTTTGGATGTGAATGGCCTCTTCCTCCCAATCAGTTTGCCTTATTGTTAGGGAAAAAAAAAACAAGCTAAAATCTGCATAGAATTGTGAAGGGTTTCTTTCCTTTTCTTGCATAAAATGAAAAACAGACTGCAAACAGCATGGAGTGAGGAATCAAAGAGCTCTTGGTGGCTCGAATGCCTTTACTTTACTGTGGTCATAAAACTGCAAAACATGTAAAATTCAGACAAAGTTGTTAACATTCCTTTTCTGAGGTGGTTTTAAAGTTATTTTCCCTTTCTGTGATGTTTTTACTCTGTTAGGAGGGGAGCCAGCTGAAAGGCAAGGAAAGAGTGTCTTTTGTTCTTACCTGTCCCTACACACCCATTGGTACCTAGCTGTCCCTGTGGCTTAAGCAGGACAGAACACCAGCCCAGCTGTTCTGTTAACATCACCAATGGAAACGCGGGGTCAGGCAGTGATCCTGATTTTTAATTTTGTACCTCCTTTCTCTTGACTCCTCTGTTCCTTGGGCCCTCAGGTCTGCAAATCCAGGGGCATTGCTGAGGTTTTTTTTTTTTTTAAGCTGTTTGCAGCAGCATTGCCTTGTCTTGCCGACCCCCTGGTTTGTGCCAATTCCTAAACTTTGCTACTAGGCACCAAGCTGGGGAATTGGCAGTAGAGCCCCTGAAAATGCAAAGCAAATGCAGTGGTAATGGATAACCATCGTGCACTGTGTAATGTGTGTTGCTCATCCAAAAACATTTCTTAGTTCCCGGGTTTACTTTTAAATTTTTATTTCTTCTTACGTACATGAAAATTTGCGGGAAAGCACTTCCAGCAGTGGCAGGGCTGTTGGCTGCATCGTTGTGCTGATCTGATTCGGTGTCTAAGGAGGCCATGGGTCCTTGTTTAGGTCAGTTGATGAAGGCAGAATTCACCTTTTTATTTTTTCCCTGTGGACATGTCTGTCTCCTCCGGCCGCGTGTTGGCAGATTCACCCTGTACATAGCCCGTGAACACGCGTTTGTACTCGATGCAAAGTAGCGCTGTATCCTACCCGGCCGTCTAATAAAATGGACCTTTTGTAACGCTGCCGCCTCCCGCCTGCTCTGTGCCGGGGGCGGGGCGGGGCGGCCGCCGGATGCTCCGCCCTGTGCCTTCCGCCGCGGCCATGGCGCGGGAGGAGGAGCTGGCTGCCTGCTTGGAGGCCGTGCTGGGCAGCCGAGGCAATGCCAACCGCGTCTTCGAGATCCTGGAGCTGCTGGCGGTGCGGGCCGGGCTGGGCTGCTCTGGTCTTGGGCTGGGCTGCACTGGGGCGGTGGGGGAACCGGCGCCGGGGCCACGTTGGGCTCGCCGCGAGGTCGGGGCCGGGGCCACGTCGGCGTGTTTCCTTCCTTGCCTGCTTCCTTACATGCTTTCTTCGTCTCCTGCCTGTCTGCCTCCTTCCCCCCCCGTCTCCCTTTCTTCCCTTCCGCCTCCTTCCCCATTGCTTCTTCCCTATCTCCCTGTCTCCATCGCCCTCTCCTCACTGCCTCTATTCCGCAGTCTACGGAGCAGGAGGAGGTGCTGGCCGCTGTCAGGACATGCCGCAGGCTCTTTGGGGCGCTACTGGAGCGAAGAGAGCTGCTGGTGGGGCCGCTACCCGCCGAGGAGGCCTGTGTGAACGGTGAGCAGGGGGGGGTCCTGCAGTGGGGCTGGGGCTCTCCAGCCAGCCAGAGCTTCCAAGATGTGTCTGCTTCATCCCCCTTAAACCCTGCTTCACCCCACTTTGCTCCTCAGGTAATTACAGCGCTGAGGAGAAGTACAAGATCTGGATGAGGCACCGCTACAATGACTGTGTGGCCACCTTGGCAGAGCTGCTGGGACATGAGTCTTTCCAGGTCAAGGTAGGTCCTAAGCCTGCTACTGAGACAAGTTCATGTGGCGGTACGGAAAGGACCCAAGAACTCCGTTTAGAGTTTTTGAGGAGGTAATTTATTCACTAGTGGGTGCGCAAGAGCTAGTGCCACCACAAATGTGCACACAGCTGGCCCCCAAAACCGTGATTATATGCCATAAAATAATACGTATTCATTAGCTAGTCCAACACACCTATACATATACATAACCTGACCCGCTTCCTATGTTAATTAAGTCTCCTCCTTCTTGAGCTTGCGCTGTTTCTTTTGGTGGTTGTTTTTTGAGGGTCACAATGCCATCTTGTGATGAAGTGAGAGTCTTCCTCAGGATTGAGCTTTTGCCCCCCATCACTCCGCGCATGCCCTGTTGTTTCCTGTCACTAGTCCAAACTGTATAGCTGGTCCCTGCCAGCATTTTAGCAATTAATTTCTTCTATAACAGGATGCACCTAGCCTCCCATCTTTCTGCACAATAATGTTTGCTAAGCTTTATGATTTTTAACAATAACAGGTAGTTACTACATAATCCTAAGATAATGGTCACTCCATCAATAGTTAATGCTCACTCCATCAGTCTCTTGCCATGCATCAGTAGTTAGCACTAATATTTCCATGTGGGAAGGCAGGTAGTGCTGTAGGGTGCAGACTCTGCTTTGGAGATGTTCAAAATCTGCCTGGACCTGTTCCTGTACAGTCTTCTCTAGGAGATCCTGCTGCAACAGTGGGGTTGGACTACACAGTCTTCATAGGTCACTTGCAATCCTACTATTCTGTAATTATACCTTTCCTCTGCTCACCATCTGCCATTAGCAAGTAGGCAGCTCTCTCAATAACAATATCTTGGTCCTCATTTACAAGTTACCTTCTTTGGGACTGACCCCCAGTGTCCTTGTTGAAGTGGGTTCTTTTGTGTTGTTTCTCTTAAAAGGAGTTGTCACTCTGCACCCTCATGAAGTTTGTTGAGTTGGAGGCACAGTATCCATTGATCAAAGTAGAGTGGAAGGGGACTTTAACTTTTCCTCGTGAACTTCTCAAGGTAAGCTGCAGGACTGAAAAGTTCCCCCTCTCAGGTTACGCAGTGGTACACAGGGTCTTGCACGCTCACTTTGTTCAGTGCTAGAAGTGCTGTAGTGGAGGGAAGAACGGAGAGTGGTGTTCTGGAGAGAGCACTGAGACCTAGAGCTTCTGTCCCTGATGAGCAGGCACCTGCAGGTATGGGAGCAGCTTCCTTATACAAGGTCAGTCTAGGTTCCTGAGTGCTTCTAAGGTACCAGTTTCGGGATGGATTTTTAAGAGGTCCTGGTCCCACTTGTAAAGACTGGGAGTTGAGAGGGAACATACTGCCTCTGCTGCAGCCACTGTGTCATTTCTAAATGATGCTGCCTTTGATTGAAGGGGCTGGTCTTGGAGGGTTTGTCCAAATGGCTGGTGAACATGCTCTGGGGCGAGCAGCACATGCCATGCTAGTTGCCTTCCACAAGGACAGGAGGATGCCCTCAGCCATCACAGCTCACTGGCTTCTCCAGTACTGCAAGAGACTGACTCACTGCTTTCTTTCACAAACCCATTAGGTAGTTGTTGATGGTCTACTTCCTTTAAACGAGAACGCTTCACTCCTTATCTCTCGCTTTCAAGAGTACATGGAGTATGATGACATTCGGTACTTTGTGATAAAGGCGGTCACAGAGAGCATCGGACAAGTCATGCAGAAGACAAAAGAGGTAATGAATTGTTAGTGGTGAGGTGGTGTGGATAAACTGCTGTGAAATGTGTATCTTGTGCGTGAAGCTGGGCAGGACTAGTGGTTTATGGAAAGACTTCAAAAGCAAGAGAAGTGTGATTGTGCTGACCTGAAGGTGTTGATTTATTGGGGTGGGGTTTTTGCCTTGTTTTATTACTGTCCTGCTCACTATATAAGTTGTTAAGGCTAGGATTGCCTTAATTCTGGATTTCTGTTCTTAAAGTTCAGGATGCACATACTGTTGTTCTTACAAGTCCTTCTGGCCTGGGCTGTAGCTTCTGTTTTGCCCAAACCTCTGCAGCATGGGTGCCACATTCAGAACTTTTAATTCTTTTCTCTCTCTGGTGCAGAAGAAAAGTCTGTTTTCTTTAATTGGATTCACACCCACCACATTCACCAACTGGGTGGGTGTTAGACAAACAAATCAAACTCCAGGGTGCAGCAGCTGTAGAGAATATACACTGTGTGGTGCAGCCATCCAGGATTTTCCTTTCCTAAATATATTCAGTGCTTGGGAAACAGGACACTATGGAAGTGCAGCGGCTTTCCATCTCTTGTGCAACTTCACTTTGTGTTTGATTAAATGTTTATTTTTTCCTCAGAGGCCGCTGCCATTTTACCAGCAGAATGTGTTTTCCCTCATTTCACCCATTAGCATGCCGAACAAAGAGAGTGACATGGTCAAATTTCTGGTGAAGCAAGGTTAGTAAGCTCCACATCATGAGCTGTGTATGAGAAGGAAAATCAGGTTTCAGATCTTATTGTGTAAAGACTTCATTATTGTTTGCCAATGAAAAATATCTGCTTCTGTGATCACAGTGATTCTGAACAGTTTTGCAAAATCAGTCCACAGTGGGGCCTGTCGTGGTCTTGTCAAGGACTTCAGCCCAAATGTTTAGGATATGGAAGAACGAAGTAAAAAAGAGTATTCTTCTTTTTTTAAACATCCATTTCAAGTTTGACATCTGTATTTCTTTCCTTCTTAGATAACTGGGAGGAACTGAAGGTGTCAAAGTTGCAGGTAAGTGTTCATTTGGTGCTTCAGTTAAAATTTTATTGGCTTAAATAAGAGTTTTTATCTGTACCAGTGTGTCCAACTCACTGCTTCCAATTCTGTTTTAAGGCACACAAGCAGGCATTTGAAAAGATGTGGCTCAGTTTTTTGAAGCACAAGGTGAGTGTTACTTTGGCTACTGGTCTGCTTTGCTTTCCAGTTGCTGCTTGCCAGAGGCTGTGGCTGCCCTTGAGTGGAGCTTCTTGTGGGACCCTGCTCTGCCTTCAGTGTCAGATAAGAACAGCCCAGTCACCAGTTTCTGCTGGATTGTTCTGATGACCTCATGTACAGTCTACTGCTTCTCCTTACTCTTAAGCCTTTTCTCCTGCCTTAAGCCTGCCGGTAAGGAGTCATTTGCAGCATAACCACCGCTGTTCCTAAACTGAAGGTTCTCAAGGCTTCGTTCTGGTGACTTTCCCCACCGAGTTGTAATGACATTTAGTTGTGATTCTTTGTACAGACTAAGCTATCAAGTGTCACTGGTAAACTCTCCTGTTTGGGAGCTGTTCCTTGCAAGCTGTTCTGAGTTGTCCTAGCAATTCCATTTCACTTGTGTGTTGCCCTGTTGACCCACGGGTTGCTGTTGCTCTCTTGAGTTCTTCCTGTGGTGACTGTTTCACTGCATTGTTTTGTCCTTTGCAGCTACCCACTGGCCTTTACAAAAAAGTTCTAGTCATTCTGCACGACTCCATCCTGCCTTACATGAATGAGCCCACCCTGATGATAGACTTCTTGACAGTGGCCTATGGCATAGGTGAGTGAAAACAGTCTGTCCTCTGTGAGGTCCTGCAGCCTGCTGTGTGAGAACATGGAAGGGCTGCTGGGTGCAGCATTGTGGCCGGGGTGATGAAGCAGATGCACTTTTGGCTGGGATGAAGTTAAGGAGCTAGCGTGATCTCCATTGCCCCTGAAAGTGTGATGTTTTTACTTCTGTTTGTCGGTATGTTTGCACCTTGTGGGTAAGGAAGGTCGTGTTTAAAACATTCAGTAGAAGAATTAAGTGACCTTTATAGACTTCATTGAGCAATGCTGATTCCTGGTCTGTGTCCAGACACAGAGTGCACAGATTCCTACAGAAGCATCCTTTCCGAGGAGACCTTGGTTTTCCCAGTGTAGCAGCGTGTTTGTGTCCCTTAATCCTTCAGAGCCTGTTCCAGGCTACAGTTTAATCTTTGTAAGTGACTTGTGAGCCTGTGGATGGCTTTTGGAGAGACTGTGTTGCCTTAAAGCCATTGTGCTGGCTTTAATTTCAGATACTCGTAGTTTTATGTTCTTTGTGGGATTGTTTTATAATAGAAACAAGCTGAAGCTGAAGCTTAGTTTCTTGTGGTGATACCTACCTATTTTTCTTATAGGTGGAGCAATCAGTCTTCTTGCTTTAAATGGATTATTTATTCTGATTCATCAGCATAACCTGTAAGTGAAAAGAGGAACATGTGGCTTTGCATTTATATTTTTATAGGAAGGAACTTTAATTGGATTCTGCACATTTTCAGACTTTAAAATTCCCCCACGGAAAAGCCAGACTCTCTGCCAGAGGCTCAGCTGTTTGGCTGCTGAGCTCTTTTGATAGTCTGACCTTTTTTTCAGCTGAGCCTAAATATCCTCTTCTCCAGACTGTAGTTGCTGAGCACTTGAAAATCGATTTCCATTGATCTGATTACATAGTGAAGCCCTTGCCTTTGGTGTGCTTTTCACTGGGTTCTGGACCATTTGCAGTCAATGGACATAGTTTCACATCCTGAAAATGGATGCAAAAGCCATAAACTCACCTTACGGCTTGTTTGCAAGTGGTGGCCCTGGAGAAAAGCCTGAGAAAGCCAAACAGCGGTGGGCAGGGGAGCCTGTAACGACAGCACAGATACAGTTAGTCACGGTGTAATCCCATTGTACAGCACTGACAGATGGTGTCTTTGTCCTGCTTTAACCAGGGAATATCCTGACTTTTACAAAAAGCTGTACAGCCTCTTAGACCCTTCTATATATCATGTGAAGTACCGAGCCCGCTTCTTCCATTTGGTCGATCTGTTTCTGTCTTCATCGTAAGTAGCATCTTTATTATCTATATTCACTTACTTTCCCTCTGCTTTTCTTGAACAGTCCCTGCCCTTGTCTGGGTGTATTGTATGCAGCATGTCTCCTGGCTTCGATTCATTTTCACTGTAACAGCTGAAATGCAGTTAGTTGAGTTTGATCTGCAAGCGAGTATTTTGATCTGTGTTTCACTTTGGCTCAAAGGGATGATATTTTGGGTCTGTTTATGAATATGGACAAGTACATTTGCAGACTTTTTAGAGATCATAAAGCTGTTGATAAATTGGTGATAATTTGCTGACATAGTGAAATATAAAGTGTGTGATGGTCTGTCTTGATGCTGCCAATTCATTGTGTACAGGGAAGAAGTTAAATAAGCAGCTGGCCATATATTTGTCATCCTATGTTATAAAGTAAACAGAGAACAACGTTTTGCAGTTCAGCACTTACTATCAAACCCCTGGTATCTGTAGTGTACTTTGGAGAGAGTAACAGGATCTGACAGATGGGTCCTGTTGGGTGGCCTTGCTGAACCTCATCGGTGTAGTGAGCCCTGGGTCTGAAGGCTGAGTGGCTGGATTTTGCCATCTTTCATCCTGGCTCCCCTGACTTGAATAAAGTGCCAGGATGAGCTGATTGCTCTCAGAAAGTTGCATTTTTACCATTAAAAAAAGGTATTTCTCCTGCATATTGACCTTACAGCAGCTCTGTGTTCCCATCAACAGCTGCAGTGCTTGCTTTAGCCCTGGAAGGATTACATAAACCTAGCACCATGGCCTCTATTAATAAAATCCATAAAATAGCATTAGAAGACTGTAACGAAGGTTGCCTGGCCAAGCACGCATAAGTTTATAGAAGGACTGAATAGAGACAGCTGTGTGAATGGCTGCGTACAAGAGCTGTGCTTGGAGTGGTGCCACACATCTGGATTGAATCACAGAGTGATTTGTGATTATTCACGCATTGAATGGAAGTTTGTTCCAGAATTACAGCTTGAAACAAGGATTCTTACAGCTTCTCTTTACTCTGAAGAGCACCACAGATCTTCTCCCCGACATGCTGTTTGGGTTGGTGAGGCTGCTGGCTCACTTGCTATGGCTTTTACACGCTGCTTGCTTCTGTCTCCTTTCCAACAGTCACTTACCAGCATACCTGGTGGCAGCGTTTATAAAGCGTCTTTCCCGGCTGGCCCTGACTGCCCCTCCCGAGGCTCTGCTCATGGTCATTCCCTTCATCTGTAACCTCTTCCGGAGGCATCCTGCCTGCAGAGTGCTGGTACACAGACCCAATGGGCCAGAAGGTAGGAGGGAAGGTGGGCAGGGGTGTGTTGTGTTATGCCCTCAGACAACATAAAGAGCAGGCTTCCTGTGAAGGACGAGGCGAGGTTGCAGTCCCAGTTCTGAGGTTTAGAAGGATCTCTCTGTCCCTTGACTTTATGGACAGCCAGTAGGCTGCTCCTGCAAGCTCTCTGGCTGTGAACATGTTCTTGCATTGCTCCTCTCTGACCTTGGGCCTCGGAAGTGGCTCCCCTGCCTCTGTCCTCCACGAGTGAAGGCTTCCTGGGGCCAGGCACACTCACCTAGGTCACTTCTGGATGCTAAAGGACTGACAAGATGTACCAGACACTGAGCTTGTCTTGCTCACTTCAAGAAAAGAAACCAAACGTAGAAACCAGATACCTCCTCAATGTCTGTAGAGTTTTTGGTGGAAGTGGCCCTACTAGGACCTCAGCAGTCTCCTGAGTTTTTACTTCATCTCTGGTATAACAGACCAGTGTTGGACATCAGTAGTGACCTTTCAGCATGGCCCTGTTCCTGTTTGTTATTTCCTGTGTTCTGTAATGAAAACAATGTGATCCTGTAGAGCTGCCAGCAGTTACTTGTGGGTTATGCTGGGATACCTCCAGCTTCCTAGACAATGACTGTCTGGGGAAGAAGCAATCTTGGGTGCAGCACTGCTCTGGGGCTCTGTTACCTTTGGAGTTATGTCCATCACACAGGACATATTTACTCTGTATCTCTATTTCTGTAGACATGTCAGAAGATCCGTATATTATGGAGGAGGAGGAGCCATCTGAAAGCAGGGCTCTGCAGAGCTCTCTCTGGGAGATTCAGGTATGTCAGCGGTAAGGGAACATCTGCATCTGCTTTGGCTTTCTCCCACCCTTGCTGTTTCCTTGACACATGTTGACAGTGAGCGGTCTCGCTTACAAGAACTTGCTGACATATGTCTTGCAAATGAGGTGAGTTTCTGGTTGCTCTTTTACTCTGCATCCCTTTCTGTCCTGGCGTAAGAGATAAAGGACTCCATGCACTGGAGAAGTGGTACATGCTAATTAGAGGGCGACTTGTGAGCACACATCTGACCGTGCAGCTGAAAAAGCGCAGTTAACGGCTTAAACAGGCTAAATATCTGCAAATGTATGAGGCTTTTTATTTGCTTTGGAGGGGAGAGAAGAACTTGCTGAGCACTGATGGAAATTAATGGGTACAGCCAGGTCACCCTGTAGAAATGGGTTTAAAATCGCTGGAGAAGATTGTAACATTCACCTTTCACCTGGGTCATTTGTAGGATGGTGTCTGAAGGCTGAAATTGCTTAAATTACTGCTGATGGATTTAAAACCTTAATGCCAGGATTATCCCTTTTCATTTAAATGCTGCAAGGGTTTCATGTTGGGGACTGAAGCACCAGCAAGACTGTAGTGGAGGAGCTCAGATGTGGCATCAGGGCTGTGGGGAGTGGCAGAATGGGGGCGTGTGTTGTAGATGTGGCCCCTGGAGGAAACCATCTTGAGCTGGGTGTAAGAGATGCCTTTGATGTGTTTGAAACATGGCTGAAATCAGGATTTCCTGGGGCTCTGTAGCAGCACAGGACAGCAAACTTGGCCTCTGCCAGAGCTTGATGTTCACTGAGTTACCTGAGTGACAAAGGAGCAGATACCTGCGTGGGAACCCAGATGGATGGGGGTTGCCCTTACTTACTAGCCCATCTCCTGTTTGTCTCATGTTTGCAGGCTCTACAGAACCATTACCACCCAGAAGTGGCCAAGGCTGCCTCTGTCCTGAACCAGTCACTGTCGGAAATGGAGGATGACATTTCAGGGCTCCTGGAACTCTCTGCTTACGAGGTAGTGTTGCTGTGCCTTTGTGAGTGACTGGAACCAGAGAAAAGGGGACTGGTTCCTTCATACAGTAGCCTTATAGCTTTGTCCAGTTCATCAGCTGTGATGCTGGGGAAGTTGCTAAACTGAGCTGTGGTTACCCAGAGCCGGGGAAAACCAGGAAAATGTCCATGAAATAGCAGAGGCTGAGTGACAGGGCTGGCTTTTATAGAAGTTTTATTTGCTGGATCTTTTAGGGGGTTAGAGTGAGTGGTGGTTTCAGCCAAGGTGAAGAGCTTAAACTGAGTTTGCCAATATTTCTGTTGTTTGCCTTTGTAGCTTTTTGATAGAGAAGTGAAGAAAAAGGCTGCTGATGTGCCCCTGGAGTTTGAGCAAATACGAGGTTTGTTTGGGAAGAAGAATGATATTTTTGCAGAGCACTTCTCTCTAGATTGATGTCATTTCTCACATCCCTGCACAACGGGCTGACCTCAGATGTGCACAGAGCTCACGTGTGGTGCGTCTGCCTTCAAAGTATCTCTGCGTGATGAGAGCTGGAGTGTTTGGGAGAAGTGCAGCCTTCTTCAACCACCTTTGCTGCTACCCATGGATGGACTTTCCTTTGTTTCTCACCCCTGCATGCTACCATCTCATATCTGGGAGGGGGTTTTCCTCAGAGCAAGGCTTTCTGGACTTGCTCACTGTTGGGGTTCCAGCCCCTTTCTCCAAACCTTTTTGTGCTGTCTGTGATTGGTGACTGACAGTGTCCACAGACTGTCTTGCTGCTGTTCAGTGGGACTGAGGAGGACTGCAGCCTCTGGCTGTGTTCCTGTGTTTTGTAGTAGAGCTGGCAACTTGTTTGAAGCAAGTGACTTCAATACACGGCTGTAAACACCTGGTGAAGTTGTAACTGTATTTTTTTATACACACTTAGAAACTGGTGCCTTCAGAGCGGTGTTTGGCTTCCTGCGTGCTTAACACTCCCGTGTTCGAGCCACTGAAAGCTCCACAACTCCTAGATGGTGCTCAGTAATTCTACCTGTGGAGTGTTGCTGGTGTTCCTTCCTGTACCCCCATCTCGTGCGCTGAGGTTGCTTAATTCAAAATGTTCATGAGCTCTGGAAATGAGTGTGGTCCTGGTGACCGCTGTAGCCGATGTGCAGCAGGAGATGTGTCTAATCCTTGGTTTTCATGATCAGCAGCTTAATGTAGCTTTGCTTGTAGTCTGCAAGTGTAGTAGGAGCTCTGGCCAGTGTGGGTCCAGGTGGTAATGAAGTTTTAACTAACCTGCTGATTGTAGGTGCTTCTGCTGATTTGGATTTTTCATACAGCTCCAGAAGTTGCGCAGAAATCCCTTGCAATAGATTTTGCATTTGGGATAAACTCCTTAATAAGGACACAGATGAACTCAAGACTTTTCCTTAAACAACTTTCAACAACTTACTGCATTAGGTTCCCCTCATGTTATGTCATTAGGTTGCACTGGCCCATTTTGAAATCAGATTTTGTGGAGGGGAAAATACAGTCAATGAAGTCTCACTCCTTGTTGTTCTCTGGTGGAAAAAGTAATCCAGTCTCCTCCCTGCCCAGCCTGCTTTTTGGTAGTCTTCGACTTGTGGTGTCAGTGGTGGGAAGGCTGAATGCTGAGATGGTAACTAACAACCTGAGGGACCTCAGCTCAGATTCTCCCAAGCCTTGCACTTCAGCGGTGTGTTTGATAGACTGTTTGAAGTGCTCTGATGCCTCAGTTATGGGGAGCACAGAGCTGCCTATGAAAGAACGTTGTATCATCTTTCAGATGAAATGGAAGAGTGTATTTGATACTGAAATGAATGAAGATAGGAATATTGGCTACCTTGCTCTGCATCATCTTGTTTCCCCCAGGTTGTCTGAAATTACTGAGGGACAGCATCATTCATATCTTTCTTAGTACTGGCTCTCGGGAGTGTTAAGATTTCTTTTAAATGCGCAAATATTAAACCATGTGGGCATGGGACAAGTCCACGTGTGGTGTTGAAAGTGAGGGAGTTCGGTTGGGTTCTGCTATGTGGATGGAGGCTGACCGGAGTCTTCCTAGCAACAAGGCATGCCTTTGTCTTGTCCTGGCACCAAGCAAAGAGACCCTACACAGGGTGGGGAATAGTGGGAATTAGCAGCTTCTGCCTGCTGCTGCTGCCCATGGACAGAGCCTTGCATCAGGTGCTCTCAAATAAATATTATCAGTATACTGGGGGAGAGAGATTCTGCTGGAAATGCGGCATTTTGCTTTTTCCCAGGACAGCAACAGCTCCAGCATCTTCCGTGTTTGTGTCGAGCTGCAATAAACGATGACTTGATTGGAGCAAGACACGATGTATTTCTCTCAGCACACACCCTCTGTTCCGACTGCTGCAGCTCCCACTGGTGCTCAGGCAGAGGGTCAGGCTGACACGGGGTGTTTTCACATCTCGCAGCATACTTCAGTGCTCAGCTAGAAGTGCTGGTGGCTGTTACTAGCTGTGCTGGTGACCTGGAGTAATGCAGGATTCTGTGGTGCTGATCCCAGGCACAGCCCCGCTGCGTGTGGTACAGACAGGACAAATCACAGCCCAGAGGCAAAGCCTGGGTGCACCAGAGCAGCCTTGAAGTTCATCCAGAGACTTCATTCCCCCATCTCTGATGCTGCACTTGCCTGAATAGCCTTAAGCTGGCTCTTCGGTGGAGACAGCTCTGAGCCCCTGCCTGTCCTTGGAAAAACATTCCACCTGGTCTTTCATCAGGCTTTTTATCTTTAAACTTTTACCCCCCCTCCCCTCGATAGGAGGCATCAGGGAAGAAAAAAATCAGCAGTTATAAATATTAAAAGTTTCATCTGCTCCGAGTGAACAGCCCTTATCAGGCTGCACACCCGCTGCTGCTGCTGCTCCACGGGTCTCCCCAGACTGCAGATTACAGATGCTGTAATCAGAAGGTGTATTAACTGTGAGACCAGATTGAAGTGCCAGGTTGAGAGCACATAAGTCACTCCTGTTATTATTTGATTTTTATCAGATGCAGGGAGCAGGTTGTTCCGGGATGTGGTGGTGTTGTTGTTGGGTTATTTCAGTGAGCATATGAGATAGTTTTGTGAAAACATTAACACAGTCCCTCAGCTTCCCCACCCATCTCTGCCTCATTCCCCTACTGGAGGACAGCGATACGGTCTTTCCGTCTCTCTGTGGTGCAGGGGACCGCCCTTGGTTTATTTTCCTGAGCTTTCATTCATTTAAAGGCCATTCACAGTCATCCCAGGCTGAAGGTAAAAGAGCTGCTCATCAAGGGCACGATGAGATTTATCTTATGAGCCAGAAATACCCTAGACCGTGGTGTTAGACTTAATCAGCTTAGATTTTTACTTTGAAGATGTTTGTTGATAAAGAGAAGAATTTACATCTGTAAATAGATGGAAAAGGGCAGATGCCAGCAGGAGGCCTGGGGCAGACTTATCCTGAGTGAAGGGAATCTCAGCTCTGGGGCAGTCAGTGCCTGTCCTCCATCACTGTGGGACACTTGTGGTCCTCCAAGGAATGAGGTTTGTGTGTGCAGTGGAACTCACTTTTCCCACCACATATTCAAGGATTGCAAAGGGATATTGGGAGCTGCCAAAGGCATCTCCTGCCTGTCTCAACTACCTCTGGATGGTGTATGAGCTCCTCTTGCATATGGCAGCTGGACACACATAAATCCTGTCTTGGCTCCGAAGGGGCCAGGTCCTCAGGCTGCTGGCCAGCGCTGAGGTGGATTCCCAGCCCTGAGACAGTGAAAGCTGAAGGACAGCCATAAACTCTGTGCTTTCCCCTGCCTACTTTTGCAAAACAAATTAGCTCTCAGGAGATTTACAGCCCCGCTCAGGCAAAAGAGAGCTACACGATCTCAGTTTGACCGACACCAGACGTCTCCAACACTATCATAATCAATATTCATTAACTGAAGTCTATTGGACTTGGAGATTTACTGCTATTAATAAGCCAGGAGTCTATCCTTCTGTAGTTTATGAAAGGAGTTTTAGGTCTGTTAATAAAAAGAATTGCTTTTCTGCAGGTTCTTAGCCCTGTCCCTGGGCCACACTTGCATCTCTAAAATGACCTGGAGAACTGGAGCACGAGGGTAGAGCCAAAAGAGATAAAAGAGGGAATATTCTCTTCAGAGTGGGCAGAAGGCACCTGTGGCTGGGTCAGTGTATTGGCAGCTTCAGAGAGCTGCCTTGCTCTCCTGCAGTTTTCCAAGCTGCCATCCTACATGTGCATGACAGGAGCAAAACTTGAGCTGATCGGGAACATCACCTGCTCAGCAGCCAGCTCAAGCACTCTGACCACTTCCTTTGGATATCTGGTGCACTGTCAGTCAGGCACAAGCACCCCGCTAGAGCCTAGGAATTCTGCCTGTTTTCTAGCTGGAAGATCTCTGCCAGCAGTGACCACTAATTCCTCATGGGCTATAGGACCAACCTCCCTGAGAGAGAAATAAACCTCCTCAGCCAGGAGTTTTAGCTGAGCATCAAGGTGAGTGTTGGCTCCGTCCTGACAGAGTGAAAACTCACAGACTCCGTGCTCTGCTGGTACCCCTGTTCTATTGATAAAGGAACAGAGTGAATCCTATCTGTAGGAGCAGACTGCAGCCCTGCTGGCATCACTCCGCTTGCACTGATGACAACTGATGCTTTAATAAAGCCCTGTATGATCCAGTATCCGTATTATGTGGCTGGAGTGTTGATGTGAGGGGAGCATCAATGATGGATGCTGTATCTACCTTTTATCACACGCTGAGGTGGGGAGCAGGGTGCATTCCTGTGCTGCTCCTGGGGAAAGGGTTGGGTTCAGAGACAGGAAGTCAGTGAATCATCACATCCCTTTTGCCCACATCCAGTCTCTTGTGCACTGGGAGAGTGAGTGTTTATATTTCAGTTCTCTCAGCTGAACATACCATGTGCTGTGGTACTGCAATCTGGCTTGATGGCCAAGAGCTGCTGGTTCCCACTGGAGTGCCTTCAGCCTCATCTGGTGGTGAAGAGATGGGTCTCTACTGGTGTGCTGCTCTGCCCAGATGAGGCTCTGCAACCTGAACAGTGGGTTCTGGGGTTGACAAATCCTTGAGAAGCAGTAGGTGAAATTTGCTGCTGTGTCACATGGGTAGACTGTAAGGGGGGAGGCCAGCATGAGGGAAGTGGACGATAAGTGAAGGTCTGTCACCATGCCTGTCCTAGGCAATGCAGTGACCACCTGCAGCACTCATCACTGCTGCTGGTTTACTCAGTGTGTGCTCTGTGGTGGAGCCCAGCAGAGTGGCTCTGGTTAGCTTTGTGCTTGGCTGGAGCTGTGGGTCAGCATGTGGGTGTCTTGTTTGATACAAACCTGAAGGGTTCCTTGCCCCTCACCAGCCTCGTGCACCTTGTGGGATGGCTCCAAGCGCTGGTGTAGCCAAAGGGAACTGGAACAGATCCACTTCAGCATCCTGTTCAAGGCTTGGGTTCCTGCATTGCGTGCATCCTGTCTAAAGCTGCCACATGTGACTCCTTGCAGAGGTACAGTCCTCTCCTATGAAGCTTTCCCTGAAGGTAACTCCTGAAGCATCCTGCCTGGCTGGAATGTTTCCCCCGGACCAGACTGATGTGGAGGCTCAGTTTCTCAAAGGTATTTAGTAAATGAACTCCTGTTATCTTTAAGAAGCTGAATACAAATATTGATGAGAGCTTTTATTCTCTTACAGCTTACCGAGAGATTTATGGGTTGATTTAATTCAGACCTCTTCATTTCATGCTCAGCAGCAGACAACAGCTTTCCCAGCAAAAATCCCCCACATTCTGTGTGCCCAGCAGTGGGAGGCTGGAGCCCTCACACTCCTACTGGGGGGAATTGCTGTCACTGGCAACTTCTGCCCTGAGCTTTGGTCCTGGTGGTTGTTGATGCTGATGTGCACCCTGCCAGGCTGTGCTCCATGGACCAGTGTAGCTGGGAGCCATCCTGTGTGGTCCTTTCAGGAACCAGGCCCTGGGGAGCAGCTCAGAGGGGTTCTCCTGGCTGCCCTCCTGCATGCTCATCACCTTGTTTGGAGGAAAATGCTGCCCTCGGTGTCGAGCACAGAGCTGGGCAGCTGGCAACTGCTGTTTGTGAGTTCCAGTCCTTGCTGGTTGCTGATCTCCTCTCTGGGATTGAGCCTGGCCTTAGAAAGAGGGAAGGAACAGTGGTGATTGTCCTCCCCATCTCTGCTCTTGGGTAAAACCAGAGCTTTGCCGGTGCTTAGCAGGAGAAAGGTCTCCCTCTGCGTCGACATTCAGAACCTCCTCGATGGGTTTAGGTTCCACCTGATGGTCAGACCTGATGGTCTCCAGAGGTTACTCCCAACCCCGCCAGCTGTGGTCCTGAGCAGGACTCGTTACAGCCCCGGGCTCAGCCCGGCGGAACCCGGTGCCGAGAGCTGCGGTAGGTCACGGCTCTGCAGCGGATCCGAGCCAAAGCTCACGGGGCTTTGCCAACTCCGAGCCTGTGAATTGGTGGCCACTAGGGGCCGGTGCAGACCGGACCGGCGGCTCTGCTGAGGGCGGCAGCACTCGGTGTGTGCGGGACAGGGCGGGCACAGCCCTCTGCTGCGGGATTGAACCGACACCTCCGGCTCCTGCAGCCCCCGGAACAGCGGAGCCCACCCTGTCGGAGCAGCATCCCAGGGTGGGGGAAATCCGGCAGCGAACAGAAATGGGGTTCAGTGGGATCCGGGGGGGATCGGCCTGAGAAACTGTACCCAACCACTGTTCCGTTCCTTCCACCACCCTCCTGCGCCCTGGGACTGGGGGCTGTGCAGGGCTGCGGGTGCTGAGAAACCGGGAGGGAGCAGTAGGACTGGCAGTGCACGGGCTGGGCTTTAGTGCTTGGGGTTGTGGGTGGCCTGGGATGGTCGCCCACCTGTCTCTTGCTCCAGGGTTGTCTCAGGGTGTCTTGGAAAAGTTTTAAAGGGTTATGGGGGGCAGATGATCCTACTTTGAGCAATCGGTTGTTTCAAGAGATGAGTTAGTGGTTTGGGGTTGTAGGATGGGCTTGATGATCTTGAAGGTCTTTTCCAGCCTCAGAGTTTCTATGATTCCAGGCTATCAAAACCTGCTTTGGTCCAGTTCTAGTGACTAAGCCCCTGTCAGTCAATGCTTTACTTGCTGATGCTGCATGACCAACCTTCTCCTGGTTCTTCCCAAAGCAGCCACCTGTGGCTTTTCATCCTTATATTTTTAAAGCAAGTCCTAAAGGTTTTCAATCCAAATTCAGGAAACTATTTAGCTTTAGGGTAGCATTTAAATACATGCCTCAAATGTCTTGGCAGATGAGATGTCAATTTGTACTTTAGGGCACTCTTCAATGCTCCTTTGAATTCCTTACTGAGGAACTGGAGTGGCAAAGAACCCACCAGCAGACGTCTGGACAAAATACTACGGGGGCAAAGACTGCAGCCCCAAATGCCAAGCTTGTTCTTGGAGGTCACTCCCATCCGTAGCACTTCCATCTCTAAAAACCTTACGGCAAAATGCCAAAACCTTATGGCAAAACCAGGCACTCAGTGCATCACGAGGAAAACCTGCAGGTGAGGCTCTGCTTGCTGTCGGAAGGCTGCACTTGACCATCTGTCCCCAGAGCTGCCCGTGAGGATGGGCTGGTTTTGGGGTGCTGGGCCCCTGCCTACACGGGCAGGTCTGAGCACAGGGTATAGGTAGTTTCCACAGTCACTCTTGTATCTGTTGTCCCATCCTCAAGACAATCAGCAGGAGCCAGTGGCTGCATTTGAAAGGGGCCCAGCTCTACTTCAGTGTTACTGAGGAAATGAGGGGAGGGAGATCTTCTCGTGCAGGTTTGTCTTGCTGCCTGAAGCAGCACTTCACCTCAGGAAAATGTGGAGGTAGAAACCAGGCCAGTGCCCAATACTCAGCCCTCAGCTCAGAGGAGTTAGTCTCATGGTCTCTGCTGGCTTTCTGTCTGATGATGGGCGAGAGATGCTTATTCAGATAGATGAGGAGAGGGGAGGATCCCATTAAACACCCATCCCAGCTACCCAGTAGGAACTACCCCATTATCACTCTAATGCATCATAAAGGCTCTCTTGATGGTTTTCTACTGCATGTAGCAAACTAGAGCTGGATTCTGCTCCTGTTTTAGCTGTTTCTAACACTATTCATTATGGCTGTATCTAAACATGGTCTTAACTTTGATAATAGGACTCCAAGCAGTGATAAAATAAAGTGAGATTAAAAGAACTATGTAATAAAATTCCAGATTAAGGTAAAACTACAGTAATCTTTCAGAGCTGCAGAAAGGTAATAGCTAAGCTGCGTGGACTCACGGGTTTGTTGAATGACTGTGATAAAATGTTTTGATCCACATTATGGCTGTTTCTGTATAATGTGCCTGTTTCTCTACAATAACTGTAGCTACAGTTCAGCTGCAGTTTGGCACTTAAAAAGATCTCCTTTGAATTGACAACCTGTTGCATGTCTTTTGTTTGGCTTTTATCATCTCCAAACAGGAGAAAGAAAACCAAACTTTCCTTGTGCAGTTATAGGTGACGGGAAGGACAGATTCCTTCTGCATTTCTGGGAGTTCTTTGGTTTTCTTGATTCAGTGCAGTGCCTCTGCAAGTCCCGGGTTAAGACTGCAGCTGTAAAGGCAAGAGAAGTTGGGGAATCCCTTTGTGAGGGGGTGAGTCTGCTGGTGCTGAGTGCTGAGGTGCAGGTCTCTCCTTTGCAGCATCTCCTGCACATGGAGCTGCGTATCACGGGTTTTGCAGCCAGGAAGTTGGTCACTTGTCCCTTAATGGCAAGCTGCCTAATGGCCCAATCAACCTCCTGGCTGCCAGTTTCCCTCTGCCAGCAAAGTGATGTGACCCTTGGCTTTCAGCTGGGGCCTTGTCATGGCTCTGACTGCTCTTGAGAGCTGTGAATTGTCTCAGCTCCATTTGCTAATTGCTGGAGAACTCTGCTGCGAGGCTGATGGCAAAGGTTGCTTCCTGACCAAGGAAGCTGTGGAGCTGCCTCTGAAGTGATGCACTGGCCAGCTGCAAGGACTCTGTATTGCAAAATCCATCCAGCACTTCTCATGTAGCTTCTTATGGTTTTGATTCAGGAAGAGCAGATTGGGGCCAGGGAAGGTGAATGCAGCACAGGGAGCTGTCCTATGCAGGGCTCAGGCTGCCTGTGCTCAGGCTTGCGCTGAGCTGGTGCTGGGATTCTGCTAACCCAGAGCAGCAGTCAGGACTGTGGTTCCTCCCTGGGCGCAGCAGCTGGTACAGGAAGAGAAAGGCCTCGTCCTCTCATCATACTGAGCTCATGGTATGAGCTTTGCAAACCTGGGAACAGAATCACTCACAGAGTGAGCTATGGATCTTCCTGCTTTACAGAACTGACGGTACCCGAGTTCTTTTGATTTACTCTCTATTCGTTCAGCTCAGCTCAGTGATCTGGCACGTGGCTCGGCTTAGTGCGTTGATCAGCTCAGCATCCCCTTGGCTGCTTTGCTGCAAGATACTGTGAAAGAACCATGAACCCTGAATCATTTCCACCATTAACAGCAGAGCCTAGTGCTCTCCTTGCCCACGGGCACCTCATGGAGCAGCTTTGGCTGTAGGCAAGGAGGAGGATTACTGGAGCAGACTTTTAAAAGAGAAGCTAGGAATTATTTAGCAATGTGATCCAACCAGGGACCCCCTCAGCCTTGGTTCACAGCAGCCCACTGACAAGAGGAGAGTTGCTGTACAAGATAAAGCCCGGCAATGACAGTGCTGTCAGACCCTCCCGTGCGGGAGGGGGCTGTCAGTGCTGGCATGCTAAGCCCAGACCCTTTTCCTTTGCATGGCTGTACAGTGAGAGGACAGTGGGGACCATCTGCTGTGTGTTCCTTGAGGCCCAGAGTGGAAACCTGAGCTTGGCCAAAGAGTCAGTCTTCCAGGCTTTGAGCAAGAGATAGAATCATAGAATGTATTTGGTTGGAAGTGACCTCCAAAGGTCATCTAGTTCCACCACCTGCAACAAGCAAGGCCATCACTCACCAGGCCAGATTGCCCAGAGCTCCACCCGGACCTTGAATGGCTCCAGGGATGGGACCTCCACCACCATTCTGGGCAGCCTGTTCCAGGGATCCACCACCCTCAGATTCCAAAACTTCTTCCTGATATCTGACCTAAATCTGCCCTTTTCCAACCACGACCCCCTCATTGTGTCATTCCCTGCCCTTGTGAACAATCTTCCCCAGCCACCTTGTAGGTCACTATAAGGTCCTCCCAGAGCTGTCTCCTCTTCAGGCTGAACAACCCCAACTGTCTCCGCCTGTCTTCCCAAGAAGATCAGGCTGAAGTGCTGGCTCACAAAGGGTGGAACCCCGCCCAGGCTGGAGTGGCAGTATGTGCTTTGAGAGGGGCTTTGTAGACACATCAGATGCAGAGCTCTGAATTCTTTGAGTGACATTAATAGAGTGGAGGGGTTTTTCCCTCCAGCTCTGCACCGCTGCAGAGCGCTGACCCTGATCATTTGGGATGAACCTGGTGGTTGCTGGGCTGCTCCTAAAATCTCCTGCAGCAATGATGGATGGACTGACTGACAGAGCTGTCTCTTCCTATCTCGTGGGTCAGGTGCAGGGGTATAAGGCAGAGCAGTCAAACCTTTCTGCACCCCAGAAGAACATCCCTCTCCAAGGACTCTCCTCCCTTCACTCTACCTTCAGAGCTGGATTTCAGCCCTTCCGAAGTGGCTGTTGTTAGAGAAAGAGACTTTGAATTTTGGACGTGCAGGAGTTGCCTCTGTAGGCTTGTGCTACTTGCAGACTACAGCTGGTGCTGGGTGCTGCCCTTGGTTCCAATACACATGTTACAGAGCCGCTGAGAACTGCAGAGTGTGCCGAAGATGAATTCAGCCTGGAGTGTGTGCTGGTGAATGCACCATCACCAGTCCTCCTGACTCCCCTGAAACCATCAAGTTTTTCTTAACTCATGAGCCAGGAGGAGCCCAGACAAGAGGCAGGAGTGGGGAGTGATAGAGCAATGTCTGTGCGTTGGGAAAGTAAATTGCTCCCTCAGAGAAGAGTGATCCCCAGGGTTAGCAAGTCACCAGTAACTACAGCAGCAGAGTAGAGCTGAAGAGAGTCCGTGATAGACGAGGGGGTCCGGACTGGAAGGCTGCTGTCAGTGACACATCTGGAATAGTGTGTCCAGTTCTGGGTCCCTCACTTGAGGAAGGACACAGAACTGCTGGAGAGAGTCCAGCACAGAGCCACGAAGATGATGAAGGGAGAAGAACACCTCCCTTATGAGGAAAGGCTGAGGCAGCTGCGTCCCTTTAGCTTGGAGGAGACCGACTGGTGACTCATTACTGTTTATACATATGTGGAGGGTGGGTGTCAGGAGGAAGGGGCCAGGCTCCTCTCAGTGTCATCTAATGATAGGACAAGGGACAATGGGTGCAAGCTGGGACATAGGAGGTTCCACATCATGTCAGAAGGAACTTCTTCACAGTGGGGGTGACAGACCACTAGGAGGGGCTGCCCAGGAGGTTGTGGAGTCTCCTTCACTGGAGATGTTTAAAACCTGCCTGGTCATGTTCCTGTTTAACTTGGTGTAGGTGATCCTGCTGTGGCAGGGGATAGGACTAGATGACCTTTCGAGGTCCCTTCCAAACCCTAATGTTCTTTGGTTCTGTGATTTCTGAAGCCAGCAGGACTGAAGTCTCCAGTGGTCCAGGACTAATTCTGACCCTGCCTGTAGCAGTCAAGAGCAGGACAGGCGTACAGGGTGGCTGGGAAGGGAAGGTTGATTTGCCTGGCAGAATGTGCATTTTAATTGCTCATTTTCTTTCCTTTTTTCTGTGATTTGATTGTAAATTATGTTTCCTGCATTTGTAATTAGAGGGTAGAGCAGATGGTGCAGCTCTGTCTGAGGTGATGTAACCACTGCAACAGCTCCTGTGGCTGGCTAGCAGGTCACTGGGAAAGGGTGTGTTGCACCATGGAGACCCCCTGGGAGCTGCTCTAAGAGACCCACTTTTAAAATCATCTAAGGCAGAGCTTCACATAGTAGAAACCAGCTCTGCCCTGCTGAAATCCACCCCGGGCTGGTTTGCAGCACCCGGATAACTGTTCTCCGGAGGAGGAACCCCTTTGTCCTCGCACTTAGAACTGTCGGCTCTCACGCTGAGCTCACAGCCAGCTCTGCTGTGTCACATCCACAGCCAGCACACAACATGCCAGAGGAGTTTCTGTGCCTGGGAGTGTGAGGGAGAGCAATTCACGTCTTGGGAGATGCCAGCGCTGCTTTATGCCCCTATCCAGCTCTGAGAAGCAGGACGCTGTAGAGCAAAACTTATAGCTGAGGTGACAAAGCTGGAGTTAGAGAGAGAAGCCTTGGACAGCTGAAAGAGTTCAGTGAAGGGTAAAATCACTTTGGCTCTCTCCTTGCCAGCCAGACACTTCCATTCATCAGCTTCCCACTGGTTTAGTGGTTTGCAGTGAAAGTGTTGGACGAGAGGCTCAGAACAGTCGTGGAGCTGAATCATGTTTTTGAAAAAGAAAAATCCTTCCTAGAAAGTTGCTGAAGTGTGTTTTATACTTCATTCGTGGCTGCTTCTGTCAGACATGAGCTCTAGTTTCTCCACCTCCCCAACACAGCTTGGGCAGCTCTGTGAGACTTTCAATGCGGGCTCCTCGGAAGGGCTAAGATCAGTGGGAAATGCTGCCATGGTGCCACCAGCAGAGCCTCCCAGGACACCAACCCAGGTCCCATGGTGACCCTTTTGTACCCGGGCAAGGCAAAGCCAAAGGGCAGCTCTTCTTGCTGGCAGTTGCCATGTGGGGGACAGGCACTGACACAAACGATCAGGGGAGGAACTATCAGCCCCATCGTCCTACAAGTGAGTAAGAAACAGCTCAGACAAGCCCCATAAACCCACATTTGTGTGTGTGTGCAGCTCCTGAAAGAAGCTGTTCTGCCACCTTCCAGCCTCCCACCTCAGAAAGATGAGGGTTCCCATTGCCCTTCCCTCTGTTTTGCTTCACAAGCCCTTTGTGCTGTGTGAGCGTCAGGTTAACAAGGCTCAGGGGCCGCTGACACTTTAGTTCCGTCCCCAGGCTGGCTGGAGGACACTTGTTTATGACAGTCAGTGATGATAAATGGAGGACACATGGGCTCTGTAGAGCTGAAATGTGTGTGGGTGAATGTTTTACAGCCCTGGCAGCTGCCTCCTCCACTTACTAGGAAACCTGATTTGAGAAGGAGATGGGGCAGTGCTGTGTTGGAGCAAAGGCTGGTTGGTCCCCATGTGGGATGACACAGGGCAGTGCAATTTAATGTGAACTTCAGGCTGTGCATACAGACATCCATGAGGACTTTGGTTGCTCTACAGAAGCAGCAGTAGACCACCATACTGGTGTCTCCTCCTGCACTCCCTGCATGCTCTTAGTCAGAGCCAGGCACCTGCACCTCACCCTTCAGCCAGCACCCATGTGGCTTTTGCATGTTTTCAATACATCAAATACCATTAAGAAGGTTCCCACACAAACAAAACCTACTCGTAGGGGGGGTGTCCTAAACCCTACGACAGGGGGATGTGCTCCTGCTCTGGCAGGGCACCTGAAACACAAGGTGGGAGGTTTCACAGGGAATTTTGGTGGGTGCACTCAGGTGCTGTGTGAGAGCACCCTTCACCTTCTAGAGCGGTGCAGTTACTTGCAAACACTCCAGGACGATTATTATAGCATCTATTAAATTATTTATTTTACTATCTAATAGAGAAACACAGGCACCCACTTATCATTTAAGACAACGAATAACGAGGAGAGGCAGGGGAGCAGTAACTCTCTCTCTTTTTGCCTCTGTGTTTTTAAGTGCTTCAAGTTTTGAGCTTCTGCTTTATGATGTGATCATGCTCCTGTCTAAGCTGCTACTTGCAAATGCATTCTACAGGGTTATTTTCTCCATAAAAACTTGACAATAATAATTTCTCCTGTAAAATCCTTCAGTTCCTACTTGCACTGTAACTTTGGATGTGCCAGCCCACCCACAGCTGTTTGATGGCCAGCAAAGTACAAGCCTGCAGGTACCTGCTATCCTCAATGAACATTTGTAGGTCATTAGACCACTCTGATGACTAGTTGCCTGGGCTGGCACAGGTGGGCTCGGATCACCACCAGGGAGGATCAGGAGTCACATTTAATGGATTGGTTCCTTTTAATATCTCGAGTGCTGTCCTGGGCCAGCTCATGCTGAAGGTGATGGTGGTAACCTTGACAGTGGCATCTCTAAAGGTGGTGCGTGGCTTCATGCACCAAGTGTCCCCTCCAAGCTGATTTGTCCCTCTGGGTGTTTTTCACAGCCAGCTGTGATGTGCTGGAGCTGCAGCAGCAGGTTGTGCCCTGCCAGGGTGGTCCTCACCCTTTTCCCTATAACTACTGGTTCCATGAATTTTATCCGAACAGCAGCTCCTCTGTGGCCCAAGCAGACCAGAGCATGGCCTTCAGACCTTGAGGAGGAGGAGCAGGACTGCTCTCCTCAGGACTGCTCTCAACCTATTCACCACCCAGCATGGATATGTGCTTGGGTTTGCCCCAACTTGGCTGTAGGACACTGGACTTGGACTTGCTGAGCCTCATGCAGTTTGCACAGGCCCAGTTCTCAAGCCTGTCAAGGCTTCTCTGGGTGTTGAGCTGGCACTTTGATTTCTGGCTGCAGTCCTCCCTCCCTCCTCCAGCATCAGCCACGTCACGTCTTCCCGTTTGTGCTCAGCCAAACCAGAGACTTCTTGGAGAAGTAAGTTTGCATCAGTTGCAACCTGCTGGCTTTTTCTTCCCTTCCCTTTGGAAAAATGTTCCCACACAGACCCTGTCCTGGTCAGGCTTGCAGCAAAAGCGGTGGCCTCAGATTGCCGCTCTGGCCAACTGATTGATGGCAAGGAGAGAAGAGCGTGGGCCATTGCCAATCCATGAGAACAGCCTCAGCGCCTGACACCAAGCTTCTGCTGTTATTTTCCCTCCAGGTTATGCTAGATCATCTGAGAAAAGGAGAAGGTTGTTTGTTGGTGTTGCTGCTGTTGCTGAAGCCTCAGTTTAATCTTTATTTTGAACTTCCAGCTCAGTGTCAGGAGCACTTTGGGCTCGTCTGGGTTGCTATCTGCTCTTATCTCCACAGCGCGCTGCTGAAGGGCATCCGGGAGTGTGTCTGCCTACGCAGGAATTAAGTGACTCTCTGGGCTTCAAGATACCAAATCGTAGTGTCCTGTTGCTTGCCTAGGTCCTTTGTTTTGTCCCAAAGTTGCTTCAGTCCAGCCCAGTGCAAACAGCAGTTCGACAGTGGGACCAGCTCAGAGGTTTTCCCTGCATCTGCATCATAGCCCACACCCTGCCTGTGTGTGATGATACCTCCTGCACCGCACCGAGCCACTGAGCCAGAGCCTTTTCCAGCAGGTCATACGTTAGGTGATGGTGGGAAGGGTGACTGCTGGGCTGGGTGAGGGCAAAGCAGCAGGGGAAGGGGTGAGGGCTTCTGCCGAGAAGCATAGAGGGCTGTTTTGAGTGTGATCTGGGGATCTGGGTGGTACCTGATCTCGATTAACCTGATTAATCTGAATTGCCTCAGATTAACCTGAACTGCGCTGCACGGCTGAACCAGGAGGAACCGGGAGCCTCTCTGACTTGTTTTGCCTGTGCAGTGCTGATTGACGGAGATAACGCGCTGCTCCGCACCTTGGATGAGACTGCTCTTCGTGACTCCTGACCCAGCTCTTCTTCCTGGGCAAACTCTGCCCAGCACCCAGCAGGGCCCTTCCTCGTGGACCTCGGTTGCTTTTTCCTCTCTTTCAGGAGTTACTGCACCAGCACCAGCTCGGTCACACACCAGGACAGCTGCTCAGTAGTTTGGAAGATACGGTAGTAACATATTTGCTGTGAAGCCAATGAGGGGGAAACGAATTAGCAGGACATCTCACGGATGAACTAATGAGTTTCTCTTCCCCTGCTGCCCAGTTTGCTCTTTAATTTCTCTAAAAATAATGCTGACACCAAACAGCAGAGTCACCAGTTTATTTTTTTTACCCTCTTTCTCCTTGACAGTTGGACTGGATGATCTTGTAGGTCTCTTCCAACATTAATGATTCTACATGAAAACAATATATTACTTGATCTAGGTGACCCTGCTGTTGCAGGGTGTTTGGACTAGATGATCTTTCGAGGTCCCTTCCAATCCCTAATGTTCTGTGGTAAGGATAATAACACCTGCTTTTAAGTGTGTACGATACAAGCTTATAGAGTAAGGCCAAACCCACTGTCTTACCCTAATCCCAGTTCATACTGCAAGGAATACTCTACATTTCCATCCCAGAAGCCTGGTTTTGAAGACAGGAGGTTCAAGGTAAATATCAGAAAAAAATTTTTTACTGTGAGGGTGACAGAGCACTGGAACAGGCTGCCCAGA
>JAOXOE010000776.1:3262502-3296868 GCA_028565055.1 Phoeniculus purpureus | reverse complement strand
GCCCAGAACTGGACACAATACTCCAGGTGTGGTCTCACCAGGGCAGAGTAGAGGGGGAGAAGAACCTCTCTCGATCTGCTAACAACCCGTGTTCTGACCCACCCTAGGACGCTGTTGGCCGTCTTGGCCACAAGATCACATTGCTGGCTCATGATCATCCAGCTGGCCACCAGGTTTGGTTTGTTCTGAGCACAGCAGTAGTATTTACCTTTTATTTCTCTGCTGTGGCCATTTGTTCCTGTCACTACTGAACAAGAATATTAGCAACAAAGAATGTGAGTAAGAAAGAACAACAGTGAGCCTGAGCTGCAGTTAACCCATCATCGGAGATACAACGACGGAGTTGGAGGAGCTCCCCGTGCAGTGCTCGGATCAGAACTAATTATAGCAACTGCATTACAAATGGCACTGGTGGTATCTGCTGCCTTCACATCCCGCAGCAGGATGTAATTGCTCCGTCCTGGAATGGATCTAAAGGGAAGGGCTACACTAGCCAGGGAAAGAGGGGCAGGCTCCAGGCAAACAGCGGTGGCTCCGAGGGTTTCTCCAGTGGTAGAGATTTTTCAAGAGTATTGTCATGACAACTGAGTTAAGGAATTCCATTTCCTGCCCTTGTTATGGCCGTTGTTAGGTGAGAATTGGATCAGGGCATTTAATTTGCTGCTTAATTCCTGTCTGTGCTCAGGACGTGCTTGATTTCGTGCCCTACTCTCGATACGGCCGCTGTAAACACGGACTCGTGGTTTCTTACTGTCCCCTGCCGGGTTTCTCCAGACGGCCTGGGGAGGGGGGTCTGAATTGTTTTGCCTCTTTTGTTTGCTTTTGTCAGGGTTTTTTCCCCCCTCCTGCTGGACTTGGTGGCGTTGCCTTGATGGCGAAGTGAACAGCTGGAGGACCCAGGTACAAGGGGCAGAGGGTGTGAGCTGGAACAGAGGAGGTTCCATATAGATATCAGGAGGAACTTCTCCACAGCGAGGGTGACAGAGCACTGGAAGGGGCTGCCCAGGGGGGTTGTGGAATCTCCTTCTGTGGAGACGTTTAAAACCCACCTGGGTGTGTTCCTGTGTGACTTGGTCTAGGTGATCCTGCTGTGGTGGGGGACTGGACTAGATGATCTTTCGAGGTCTCTTCCAATCCCTTGTATACTGTGACACTGTGATAGTTTGTTTTGAGAGCTGTAAATAGGATTTACATTTGCTCCCTCACACCACTGCAAAGCAGCAGCAGCACTCCTGGCTTTGGTGGGGTTTCCCAGAGCAACCTCAGCCAGCTCTGCCTGTCCAGGCTGGAGGGTGCAGCTGGATGCTGGGAGCACTGGGAAGGGTCAGGGTATAGCTTGTGCTGTGTGTGACTGGCCCCAGAAGTGTGTGTGAGATCCTACAGCTGCCAGCAGCCTCGGCACTCTGCTGATTTATGGGCTGTCCGGTGTGCGGGCGGAACAGAAGCGCCGTGAAGGGATTTACAGACTGCTCGGGCGTTTACTTGTTTATTGGCAGCTGTATTAATTGGGCTGAAAAACTCCAGTGTGGCTTTATTTTACATTTATTGCCTGCAAGAGGCAGAAAGAGGATTTGAGGGTCAAGCTGTCATTCCTTTAGCTGTAACAGTAGCCCCATAATGGACCCACTGGTCTGTCAGCTCAGCACCATCCTCCTGATCCCGCAGCACTGAGACCTGCAGGTGCCTTTGGCTGTGGAAGGGCAAATAAATCCACATGGGGGTATCACAGCACGTGGCCAGAGCAGGGGCTGGTGGTTGTGATGGAGGGACTGCTGACAGCAGTGTGGGTGCTGTGGGAGTGGGTCACACCTTGAGAAGGTTTGGTCAGAGGTGTGGCAACGTAAGCTCATCCCAGACTGGGTAAAACACTGGTGTTGCTGGAGCAGAAGGCTGCCCAGAACGAAAGTCATAGAATCACAGGGTTTGAAGGGACCTCCAAAGGTCATCTAGTCCAACCCCCCTGCAACAAGTAGGGCCATCACTCACCAGACCAAATTGCCCAGGGCCCCTTCCAACCTGATTTTGGGTGGCTCCAGAGATAGGGTGCCCTTCCACCACCTCTCTAGGCAGCCTGTTCCAGGGATCCAACCCCTCAGATTAAAGAACTTTTTCCTGACATCCAGCCTAAATCTATCATTTCTAGCTCCAAATCATGGCCCCTTGCCCTATTGTTCCCTGCCAGCCTTCTGACAGGCCCCTTTTAGTGACTGGAAGGTCACTATAAGGTCTTCAAAATACCCTCACGGTGCTCCCTGGCAGGGCTGTGCTTGTGGGTTGTGATGCTATGACAGCACTAGCCAGCCCCGTAACTGGACCACTGCGATGGCTGAGCTGACCTGGGAGGTAGGAAGGAAGAGCAGAGACCTTCAGTTTGTGCCAGCACACCTGTGAGCCAGCTCTGATGCTCAGTAGCAGCATCCTTGTCACAGGCAACCTCTGTACTCGTCTCCTTGGAAAAGCTGTTTGCTTATTTATTTATTTAAATGGCGTCTGAGACTTCACTCTGAATAGCTGACAGGACAGCACCTTCCCAGTGAGCCTGCTGACAGTGCTGGGGTTATTCTTGGCTCACAAACATCCAAGTGACCATGACAAGCTCCGGAGCATCTGCAGTACCAGCTGCACTGGCAGCTCTGCACCACCGAGACTGCTGGTGGCACGGCTGGGCTTTGCTCCCCAACAACAAGGGGTCAGCTACAGGAATGGTGTTTGCTTCTAAAAGAAACTCAGATAAGGTGGGGGCAGCAGTTGCTGTTAATCCACCCCCCTGTGAAACTCAGACACCAGGAGCAGGGCATGCCTGTGTGACTTGGTCTAGGTGATCCTGCTCTGGCAGGGGGATTGGACTGGCTGACCTTTCGAGGTCCCTTCCCACCCCTAATGTTCTGTGATTCGGTGTGATTCTGTGTACTGTGGTCACTAGGAGACACTTCTCTGGAGCTCTGCTCTTTGCTGCTGCATCCTCGGCGTTGCCATCAGGATGTGGCTTTTCTTGTTCCCTGAACCCTGCCCAGGACGGCACAGGCTGTGGTGTCAGTCAGAAAGGCAAAGGTGAGTCGCGAGGTGACATCTTATCCTTTTGGTTTGAGATATTTCATTTTGGGTACAGATGTCACTTTAATTTTGTTTCTCTTTTTAGTGGCTTGGAATGTAGAGTGACCCCCATCAACGGGCAAAGGTCCAGCTAACTGGATTTCTTCCTCTGTATTGACTCTTCACATAGCAGGTAAAATCCATGGCTGCTCTCTCCTCTACCCAGGCAGCCCAGGGCTGGGGTTGGGGCAGACAGGGCTGATGTGAAGCAGAGTATGGGAGGGTTCTCTGCAGACCCCTGTCCAGGTCTGTGAAACCCTAATCACTTCTCATTTGTAAATGAAGAGCAACACCAGTGGAGGCCAACATGATACAGTGGTGGGAGCATCAGTCCTAGTGCAGAGTGAACCCCTCGACTCCTCCAGAACAAAGTCACTGTGAATAAAATAGCGCTGAGGGTGAAACAATAAGGAAAGAAGGCAAAGGAGGGTTCCTGGGCAGGGAAGCACTGCTTCCATAAAGCCTGAGCCACGCAGCCGCCTGGGGAAGCCTGAGGCAGCAAGGTGGAAGCAGGACAGGGTGCAGGTGCCTCTTCTTGCCCAGGCTAGCCCTGGTTTCTTTGCCCTTAACATCATAGCTACAGCAGCTGACTCACACCCTATTATCTGTGGGAACAGCAGGACCTGCATACGAAAGGGGCATCTTTATTTTTATTGGATTTGTACATTTAATTAGCTGCCTTTGTTCAGAGGCCACATCCCTGACCTGTTTGCAGCACCTCAATAAACAAGCTCCATGCAGCAGTTCCCCAGGAAACCTGCTTTTGTGTGCACACTGTTGGCAGGGTCCCCGTTGCAGGGCTGTTTGGAGCTAGGAAAGATTTCTGGCCAATAACTGGGTCTGTTGCCAGCCAGTGTGAGCCCCCAGCTGCACATGGGCCATGGGGCTGACTTGGGCTGTGCGCTTGGAGCCCCAGAGGCACCAGTTCATCTAGAAGAGCACAGGCTCACTCCTCCTTTTCCTGGTTGCTGAAATTCCAGATTTTATGAGAGGTGTGAGCAGAACTCGAGGAAAGTCATAAAAAAATCACTAGGGTTGGAAAAGGACCTCGAAGATCATCAAGTCCAACCTTCAACCCAGCATCTCCATGACCACTAGGCCATGTCCCAAAGTGCCACATCTACTTGCCTTCTGAACCCTTCCAGGGATGGGGACTCTACCACTTCCCTGTACAATCTGTTCCAATGTTTAATTCCTCTTTCACTAAAGATATTCTTCCTAATTTCCAATCTGAACTTCCCCTGGAGCAACACGTGGCCATTTCCTCTTGTCCTGCTGGCAGTTATCTGGGAGAAGAGGCCGACACCAGCCTCCCTACACCCTCCTTTCAGGGAGCTGAAGAGGGCAACAAGGTCTCTCAGCCTCCTAAGTTGCATTTCCATGTGAACGTTGATGTCCTTGTCCATCAGGAGTCATCAGTTTCAGTTCTCGTGCCCAATTGGAAAGTCCTCATCTACTTAATTAACATGAACTACTTTTTTCTAGAGATAGGCTGGAGAAAGGGAGAGGGAAAACATTTGTGTGGTGCCAGCCTTCAGGTTTCTGAAACAGGCTTTTTCCTGTTGTGTGGCAGCTGAGGCTTCTTCATGGAGAACAATACTGGTTTGAATCAAACCCTTAAGCCTTGAAAGTGTGGGTAACCTGCCTTACGAAATCTCTGCAGATGAAGGCAATGCCTGCTCTCGATAAAGCAGACCAGGAGAATTTTGAATCTGAAGTTCAAGCAGGTGATGGAAGTGACAAGGGCTTGTGGCAGCGGGTGGTGAACGCTCTGGCAAAGAAACAACAGCAGCTTTATCTTCCTTTTTGCTGGTGGAAGGGTACCGCAATGCCTGGTCTGAAATCAGTCCAAAGTCCTCAGTACCTGCACCCAAGATCTAAGTGAAGGAGAAGACAGAAGACTCAAATCGTAGAATCATTCAGTTCAGAAAAGACCCTTGAGATCACCGAGTCCAAGCAATAACTCTATTCTCAAGGTCACCACAAGCCCAGATCTCTGAGCACCACATCTAAACAGCCTCTAAACACATCCAGGGATGGTGACCCAACCCCCTGCCTGGGCAGCCTGTGCCAAGCCCTGACTGCATTTCCCATGACAATATTTTCCACAATGTCCAGCCTAACCCTCTCCTGGTGCAGCTTTAGGATGGTCCCTCTTGTTCTGTCACTAATGACCTGGGCGAAGAGATCAGCACCCACTTCTCTACAGTGTCCCTTCAGGTAGTTGTAGAGGGTGATAAGGTCTCCCCTCAGCCTCCTCTTCCTCAGCCTAAACAGCCCCAGCTCTCATCAGACCTGTTGTCTAGGCCCTCTGCAGAGGCTCCCTACCCCCTAGAGAATAAGTGTGTGAGTTCCTAAGCAAAGCTCCACTGGGCATCAGGAGTATTTGTAAGGGCTGCCTGGCTGACAGAGAATAAGCCCATTTCCACAGTCATTTGCTGATCACTATGTGACAGCAGTGTGGCAGATCTGGAAATCCTGGCACCAAGTGCAACTCATTTCCAGGATCCTGACAGCCAGACGCTGCAACTTCCCATCAAAGCAGGGAACTGTCAGTGTCCTGTGGCACCTCGACGGCCAGAGCTCTAAGAACCCTCCTTAATTACCGCCTCGGCAGCAGCCAGCGCTGCCTCCCGTGACGGATGCTCACAGTGCAGCCAGCTAAGGTCTCTCCAGGTCTGCGCAGGGGTGCTTCGAGGGTGACGTCTGCTGGATTCACTCCCTGCACTCCAGGGGTTTGCTTGTAGCGCAACAAGCAATGTACCCAGAGCCCCGGTGGGGCAAACCGTGAGGCAAAGTGGCTCCCACATCACACGGAGCTCCGGAGCTCGCACCCCGGATGTGTGAAGTCTTTCGCAAGAGAGCCTACGGCGAGCTTGCGAGCTGAGCTGCTCACCAACAGGTATTGAAGCTCTCAGTAATTTGTTCGCACTGAGCGCTCCTGGGCACTGATCCCACCACAGAGGGATCAGGAGCTTTGCGTGTCTCCAGGCAGTGACTGACAGTGCTCAGCACCTCATCGCGTGAGGTTTTGGAAGAGAAAGAAGAAGACAAAAAGAGACAGGAAAGAGTTTTCCTAGCCGGGGAAAAATGTTTGGATTAGGCAAAGGTCCAGCTTAAGCCCTGGACACAAAGCAGAGGTGTGACAAGCACGGTGGCAGCAGCAGCCTTTGAGTGTGGGGTTGTTGCCTGAAGTGCCTGAGAGATGCTGTCCTGGGAGCACATTTGATCCAGCAGCCGTAAGCCAAACAGCCCCATAGGCACCATGGCAGCCTTCATTTAGGAGCAGGTTTGTCAGAACTAACGTGTACAGCTGGATTAAAGGTAACTTCAAAGAAAAGGGTGACAGAAGCACTGTGCCTGAGTGCTGGCACTCGGTGGCATGTACCTCAGGGTGTGCTGCTTTCATCCCGCTCTCGCTGATGTAAATAACCTCCAGCCTCTTTCCAGGCTGTAGCTCACCTTTGGCAACGTGCCCCCTGGAATACTAGAATTACCGCAGCTCCTCGTTCCATTAAATATATCCGTGCTCCTAGTCCAATGCACAATGGGCTGGTTTTCTTCTTTTAAAACTTACTTTTCTTCTTAATTTTTTTAAATGAAAGTTAACCTGCTGTTCATCTTCTATTTCATTTTCATGGTCTGAGCAGTGCGTGACTGGAGCTGCATCCTGCTGCAGAGACGATACCAATACAACATTTCTACAGTTAAACCAGCACCAGTCTAATATCTTTGAAAAATAACAAGCTGCTCTAAGGGAAATTAATTAACCCATTGGGACAGTCATTATTCTGAAACAAAAGCTCTCAGTCTTCTTTGCCCTCTTTCATTTTGATCATTTCTTTCCTTTAAAGTACTGGACAGACACTCCAGCCCGCTCCCCCGAGGCTGGAACATAAATAATAATAAGTTGAAAGCAGTGTAAAGTCGGTTTTGAAACCTTTTACTGATATCGTGAGAATATTAAGCAACTTCAAAATGAAGTCAGCGTGCGTTTTGCAGATCTGTTTTAGGGGCTGTGGATCATCACTGCTCATCAGGCCGGTTCAGCCCGTCGAGTCTCATTGTCCTTGGCGATTTTCTCCCGAGTTGCTGCTGCTTCTTTGAGGACCGTGGCTCCATTTTTCACAATCAGCATTTGTTATCACCATGTTCTTTGCCCAGGCTCAAGCCATTGTATTTAAGATGAGATTTCTGTGTTCAAAAGGCCGTGGCACTGCTGTACATGAAGCATTCCACCTGCCTGGGCAGTCAGACCCTGAAGAGGATGGCAAGAGGCTTTGAGCGCAGCAAAGCGTAACCCCCTAGGCTTAATTCATCAGCTACCCCTTACACTGCTATGAAGGGAAACAACGACATGCAGAGACATCTTGGGGCTGGGCTGGCAGCAGAGAATCCGTCTGTTGTGAGCACCATGTGGGCTAGGAAGGGCTGCACACCCTGAGCCCAGCCTCTGCTCCTGCAGACCCAGTGTTTATACTGACTGCCTCGCATTGGCTACCCAAGGGTTTTGCCATCCCAGTATCCAGTGGGAAGCCAATTCCATGGCAACTGGCCTAAACAGTCCCAGTTTTTAATGACACTGAAAAGCTGCAGTGCCATGTTTATACTTGCTTGGGTTACTCAGGAGGCTTTCTGCTTCAGCAGCAGCAGCTCCTGGGCGCCAAACAATGCTGCTCTGCATTCCTGGCCAGGACCACGTTAAGGCATTTTAAAGCAGGGTGAGGTCTCCCTGGCCATGCGTCAGGCTCCTCTTTTTCTTTTATTGTTTTGGCCATTAGTTGACCTTCCAGGAGGTGGCCTGTTGGGTTTGTATTGGAAGAGCAAACACCAAGTCCCTGAGCTCAGCAGCCAGCTGTGCCACTGTACAGCAAGAGGGGACTGACTGTCCTCCAACAGCCTGTTCCCAGCAGAGAACAGCTCTCTAGGTGACCCTGGGAGTTGCTGGCTTCACTTATGCAGCTTTTGCTTTAACACACTGGTGTTTGGCTGCTGTTATTTTTAGACAAACACTTCCAGTTTTATACATCACAAACTTCGGGTGAGATGTTTGTTTCTCTGTTTTCTACACTGTAATAGGGAAAATCAGAAAAGGCTTTGTCACTGTGCAGCACAAACGCTGAGCCTCAGAGAAACCCCTCTCCCCAGCACCCAAAGCCTGTTAGCAAGGCTCACGTGTATGAGGTTCTGCAGTCAAGGTGAATCACAAAGATTTTTGCTGCATCCCTGACAGACACAAATGCTTAGTTATCCTTGGCTTTTCTGCTGAACCTAATCAAAGGTATTGTTTATTACAATCCTATTGTCTCTGCAGTGAAGAGCAAGGACAAGCCTTTCTGTAGTGATTTAGTACTTCCGACAGGTCAGTGTGAAGACTTATTATGGCCAGCTGAGAGTGCACCATGCAGTGCTCAAGCCATTACTTTTAATTTGCTGCTTCTTTCCAAAAATGTATACGCAAGGCTAAAGTCTGCGTTCTTTACAGCTCAGTGTGATCGCTTCTCAGCCGGGGGAGCAAAACCGAGCACAAACCATCGCCCTTCCCTTCTAACGGAGGAAGGGCGTTTAGATTTAGGCAGACTGCCGTAAAGCATATGTTATGTTTTTAAACTGGTCTATAAATAAGTTAATAAGACTTAGTGGTTTAAATTATCCAGTTATATCTCTGAGGGGAAAAAGACAGGTCTGTCTCATACGGAGGGGCTTGGCCCTGCAGTCTTTGGTGCCCGCAGACAGCTCTGAACCTCAGCACAACACCTGGGTCACAGGCAGAGCCCTCCAAGCAGGGTCACTAATCTGAGCTAATTAAAAGAGTGATGTCCTTTTTTTCCCCAAGTAATGAGCTTTTCTTTGCAAATCCATTTCATGAAGGTTTCAAGGACTGTACCGTAATAAATAAAGCACAGAGATAAATGAGTGAGCACAATTAATAAATGCAGCAATTCAGCTCTCTGAGCTTTTAAACTGCTTATCTAATCACATGTAATCTTCGTTCATTGTGTTAAAACTCTTACATTACAGCAGCTGTAAGTCAATTAGGGAAATGGCTCTAGCGGTTTAAAGAAGGTAAAGGAGGTGTGTGCTTTCCCACATGAGATGTGCTCAGGTGAGCTGAGCTCTGGCGGAGCAGCTCTGCAAAGGACCAGCATCTCTGTCTCACTGAGGAAAGCTGCTGCCTTCCCTCCCCTGTGATGTGAGACCTCAAACCTGGGAGACAGATGGGAGCAGCTCCATTGCCACAATTCCTCTGTAACCCAATGGGATTCCACTCTCCTCCATGATTACTTTTTCTGCAGCTAAATGGCACCAGTCAGACACTCAGAAGAAAATCTTCTCATCCTTAATTATCTTTCTCACAAGTCCTAGCTACAACAGCTTCTTACTATGCAAAAGGAGGTTTCTCTCCCTTTGGCATGGTAATATCCTAAGTGGTGTTTCCAGCTACTTTCTCATTCACTGGTAAACCCACACAATTTACAGTTTTGGAAAAAGAAAAACAACCAACCACACAGACAAACTCGTCTTGACAGGTCTGGTCACACACTCAGGCGAGGTGCAAAGGCCAGTGCCTATCTGAGTCACCCAATCCTGACGATGCCTCTTGACTTGAGTGCAAAGTTCCCTCTCTTTGATACCATTTAATTTGCACATAACTCTCTTATAATGAGATACTTCAGGTTTAGGTTCCATGTGTGTTTACTAGATTTAGCAGTGCTTCCCCAGCTAATTTGCACTCTCAAGCTGTGTAGGGCTGCCTTCTGCTTTCCTCATTTCCAGCTGCTGATTTCTACTCCAGGCCTTCTGCAGAAGTACTAAAGAGGAAAGCAATAACCCCGAAACCTGCACTGTCTCTGCCTTCCTGCTGCTTCTTTCTCATTTCATGGCTCAGAGGTTTCTCCCAGCACGTGCCTATTCATCTGCTCTAGGAGAGCCTCTGTATCAGAAAAACAAAGAGAGGTCTGAAGTTTTGTGGTGGCCCCTGACACCCATGCAGGAACTTTTTCCCGGTGAGGGTGACAGAGCACTGGAACAGGCTGCCAGGGGGTTGTGGAGTCTCCTTCTCTGGAGACGTTTAAATCCCACGTGGGCATGTTCCTGTGTGACTGGGTCTAGGTGATCCTGCTGTGGCAGGGGGATTGGACTAGATGATCTTTGGAGGTCCCTTCCAATCCCTCATGTTCTGTGATTCTGTGACTCTCTGAGATGTTTCATTTAAAAAAATTCAGACAAAATCTTCAAGTATAACAAATAAGACACTTGATCTCCAAGGTGCTTCACTCCAGCCATGTAGGTGAGGAGCCTGGAGCCACGAGGTGCCTAAACTGTTCCAGACAGCTGGTGGGTGATGCTCTGCCTGGGTGAGGAGGTTGTATCTCCCTCCTTCCTTTCCAAGGCTAACATTCCACATGGTCTCTCAGATAAAAGGAAAAAAAAAAAGTTGTCTTTGATGGTGTTTTATCTTTTAGCCCCGAAGAGTTGCTTTGAAAGCAGCTTGTACAGCTGATCCATGGACACCTTCGCTCTATAATTCTGCTGTGACCTTTTCACTGTATTTCCAGTAGTGACTCTGAAAAAACAACGAAAAAAAACCCCCAAACAGCGCCAAACAAAAGAGTTATAAACAGGTATTTTCTTTCTTCTAACTTCAGAGACTCTTTTTCTTTGCTTTCTTTCCTTATAAGAGCAAGTGTCTGCTTTAGAGGCTTCAAGTCTGACCGCAGAATCAGAACAAACCGGTCCAAGCCTTTGTCAGCAGTTGGCTTTGGCCAGAGCATCGGGGAGGCACAGCCTGAGACCAGTTTGCACCAGTGAGCAGTAACGTTTTTATACCTGTGAAAAGGTCACACTTGAATTTCTATTTGGAGTCAATACTTCCCCGGAGAAATGGCAGATACCTGCTGGGACAGGAACTGAAGGGATAATATGAACAAGAAAAATGAAGAAAAAAAACCTCCACCCAATCCAGCCCTGAAGACGAAGTGGAAGGTTTGGCCAAATGTGATTCCACTAAATCTTCAGTATTGATGAGACTTTGCCCACAACCCTATAGCAGATGTAAAGACCCTTTCCAGGTCTTTTGCACTACAGATTGTTTCTTGGCCAGATCTGGCAGCTTTGAAATGTCTTGGAAAAGGAAAATTTCTGAATGGAGGCTCATTCTGCTGAAGAAAACGAACAAACTACATGGTAGCATCTTCATAAGATCACTTGCTTTTACGACAGCGGGTTTTTCTCACGTGCTGTATTCTGATGTGTGATGTAGACATATTCCAGTTGTGGGATTTTGTCTAAAAAACCTCAAGCCCTGTTTCCACCTAAATCCAGAGGAATGATGGATTCATTTAGCTCTGGGGCTATTTAGTCTGAAGAAAAGGAGGCTGAGGGGATTTCCTTTTGCTATCTACAGCCAGCTGAAAGGAGGTTGCAGAGAGGTAACAAGTGACAGGACAAGAGGAAATGGCCCCTAGTTGCACCAGAGATAGTTTAGTTGGACATTAGGAAAAACTTCTTAATGGAAAGGGTCATCAGGTCTTGGAACAGGCTGTCCAGGGAGGTGGTTGAACTGTCATCCCTGGACGTGTTAAAGGTTGTTGACATTTGGAGCTTAGGGACAGGGTTTAGTCGTGGCCTTGGAACAGCTGGGTTAACGGTTGGGCTCAGTGATCTTTCTGAAAGGTCTTTTCCAGCCTACATGATTCTATGACCCTGCCGTGTTGCAGCGGCTGGGAAGGACTATCCCACCCAAACAAGCCCGTTACCCATGTTCCAACAGAGGCAGCACACGCACAGGTCAGTTCAGCCACCACTTCTGTGTTAACAAAGACAGTGTCACAAACCTCACGAGCCATGCAGTACAGCAAAACCTCTGCCTTCTTGCAAAAGACCTTCTGTTTGGTATTTAAGGTGCTTTTGGCTTCTAACACACTTCTCCAGCTCAGCCGTGTGCCACTGAGTGTGAAGTAGCTCTGAGGCTGCAGCATGGGAGGTGACACCAAGGTGACCAACAGCACTGCTGCCCAACTTCTAATTTCAGACTGGGGCGTGGTGGTTTCTTTGTCCTCTCCGGATTTTGAGCTCACTCTGAAGGTCATTGCAAAGACGGTGAAATCGGTAGAAATACAAACCTGACCTCTGTTCCACGCTTTCTGCAAGTTCCCTCTCTCGCATCTGCTGTGTTCCTAAGCCAGACTCCAAGGTCTGGTGATGACACAGTCACTGGTAGAGATAATTTGGCTTCTAAATGTTTTCCTTTTGCTTTGAAAAAACATCTTCGAGTAGTTTCTTAAATGTCATTCCTTGTGGTATGCAGAGCAGGCAATAAACAATAAAATTATTCACCTTGAAGAAACCATCTGCTGTCTTTAAGGACATCACTAGGTCTTTTGTTGCTTTGAGTGGTCCTCTGGGATGCTCTAAGTGTCATTAAAACACCGTGCTTCCCATCCTCTGCGTGTCAGACTGATTTTGCTTTGGAAACAGAAATGATGATGGGTAAAATAAGCAGACATTTCATTCTCTGTTAGCTTCTGCATTTCATTTATTTTGTAAATGTCTCATGCTTGGTGCTTGGAATTATCCTTTATCGGCTGCATCACAACGATTTAGCCCCTGGTTGTGAGATGCTCCGGGTGCAGCAGGCTGACCTGCTCGCAGGCTCTGCTGCACTCCACGATCCCTCTCTGCCATCTCAGCAGCCAGCTCCAAATGCAGTTGCTCAGCACCGGGACTGCTCTGCCCTGCTCTGCGGGCTTTGCAGAGCAGCCAGTGATGCTGAACTGCAGCAAAGCAAGGCTACAGCGAACCCGGGAACATCTGTCTCCATTTTCCTCCCATTTTTCTAATCTACTCAATCATGGATGGAGAGAATGTTGCCATTTTCATTGAAAGTTCAGCTCCCTTCCCTCTCCTCCTCCTCCTCCCCCCATGCCTGCAATATCTACGCTGCTGCTCCTCTTTGCTCTGTTCCATTCTAATGATGACATAACTGACAACAGCAGCACATCCCTGTGCACAGGGAGATCCATCATGGCTTAAAGAGGACTTGTCTCTTGCTCCTCAGGACAGCAGCACTGAGATCCTTAGGAGAAAGGGGCAGAGCTGTTCCTACTCCCTTCTGCTTTGCTCAGGTAGCTGGCCTGTCTCCTGGCTGCCCCCACTCCCCTCAACAGCCTTTCCTGGTTCTTTTACCGAGTTTAAGACAAAAACCCAATAACAACCTTAAAACTCCACCTGCACTTCATTGAAAGAAACTGAGGCTTAAGACAGAAATGATTGACAGCAAATGCTGCAGGGATGTCCGTTTCCAAACCAGCTCTTGCTGCCCAGGGCATCAGTTTATAGGCGACAAAAGCCACCTGTATCTACCCCCAAAAGTCAGCTACAGCAGAAACACCCCCGGGCATGGGCCATGGCATGGGCAAGCCCCGAGCACAGATGTAGTGCTGGGCTGGGGGATGGAGCCCAAGAAAAGGTCACAGAAGAAGCTGTTTTAATGAACGAGCAAAGGCTGGGCACTGCATTTGGAATGGGCTGGGGAAAATAATGGGCTTTAAAAATAAAGCTCCAGTGCTTTCAGGGCTGCATTCTTGGAGATGTGTTCGCCTCCTCCTAATGAAATCCTGCAAGAGCAGATCGCTGAGGCACTAGTCTGTGCCTTGCACGGTTCAGCCTTGCTTTCAAGGTTGTGAGGGTTTTTTTCTGGAGGCTAAAATTGCTATAAAAATGTTTCCGAAACCTAGCTGACATTAGGAAAAAGCAATCAAACATTAAGCAAGAGCCATCACATCAGAGACAATCCACCGTTATTAATCTAGCTAAAACCAAAGGCTAAAGTCTGTCAGCCTTAAAAAATAAAGTGAGTTATTCTTTAGCTCTAGAGCCTTTAACAGTTTTCAACAATCAACGATTCATAATAATATAAAGAAAAAAAAATCAAGCTAAGCTAAATCTCCTTCTAAAAAGAAATTAAATAAAAACACAATAAAAGCAGCTCAAGGTTCGAGTGACATCAGCTTTGCTGTTGTGGCTTCTGATGTCAGAGCACCCTTTGATGGGATTAAGTCTCCCTGCCTCATGATTTGTGCCCATACTGCAGGCTTCGTATTACAGTCAACAATAACAAAACGCACCCTTGGCAACCTCCATTACATCCCGCAGTTAATTTGTGTTCTCACAAAGTGCTTATGTTTACCATGAGTGATAATCATACATATGCATGAGACCTTAACGGAGGGAGAATGCGCTCAGGAGCTAATACGGCGGGAGGTTTGCCTAGAAGAGATGTCAAAATGAGTTCACTTTTGTTATATATGAGTAATTTAATTTCCTCTACAGTGTTATTAGGGCAAGAATGAAGTAACGTTCTCTGGCATAATTGAAGCAAATCCAGGCAAGACAAGAGGATAACAAAGCCTTCCTTTCTTGTCATGTCAAATTTTTACCTACTATTCCGTGCACACAGATGCGTGCTTTGTGTGGAACTAGATTATCCAGCGGAGTTTATTAACTTGTTGTGTCCCGTGACCTTCAGCATATTTACTGTTGGATCGTTAAACTTCTGCCTTTCTTTAATTTGCTCCGCCACAACCAACCTCGCCTCTGTGTCAGATCACAATTACTGGTGCCAGTCAATCCTTTCTCAGGTCTCTGTTTTCAGCAGCTCCCTCCTCCTGTTAAACCCTGAAGCACGCTCTTCTTTCCCCGAGCTCTCCAGCAGATCATAACCCACACAGCCAAGAAGTCCTGGGGCTGCAGAGGAGGTGTGGGAGGTTGGCTCTTTCCTTTCCCCACAATCCCTGATGTAGCAGAAGACGATGCCAAAGGCACCGTAGATTCCAGCCTCATGGGTTACAAACCCAGCAGCCAAGAGCAGCTTCTGTAAGCTGCAGAGCAAACCTGCTACTGCTGCCTCTCAGGGCTTGGTTAGCTAAGTCAAATTCAACCGAGTCAATGCTGTAAGTGTCTCCAGATCTTTTTCAAAGTCTCATGAGAATGAGAGGACACTCAGTGGTCTGTGAATTAGCCAGGCTCTGGTGGCCAAGCCACTGCGTACTTTGTTCTTTCCAACTCTGCAACCTCTGCAGTAGAACCCTGAGTCTTGTGGGCTGAGGAGCTTCGCTGTCTTCTAGAGGAGACTGGGTTTGACAGCTCTGCACCGCAGATACTGACCGAGGGGCACCCAGCAGGGCTCCTTGGTGAGCAAACCCGTGTAAACCTCATGGATGCACTTGGCTGCAACTCACAATCGTTTTACAGCTCAGGATTTACCGTCTTTGGGCCGAGCAGGAACTGGAGTTGATTAACAAGCAGCTGATAGCTGAACCAGAGAGATGCAGATTGTGAAATGAACAGCAGTTCACTCTGGCCACAGAGGACAGACGAGTGCTTCTGAGCAAATCCATCCCCCGTTCCTGCACCTGTGCGAAGCACCCGAGAGTGGCACAGAAAGGTGCTGTGCGTGCGGCTGTCCTAGCAGGCTCTGCTCATGCAAACAGAGGTAAAATGACAACACAGAAGCCGTTTGCAACAGCTCATTTGAGCCCTGTTTAGCCTGGGAAGGCCATGACGTGCAGTTGCTCTGGAGAGAGAGAGCTTCAATGCCATGAGCAAAACATGCCTGAAGGAACAAAACTCCATAGACTGGGCTCAGGGAAGCCTGAGCTCACAAATCAGCTTATCCTGGCCGTGCACAGGCTATTCTGGTTTGGTTTTTTTTCCCCCCACGTGGTACTCAAACAACCCGTGAATTCCTGAAGGTGTGAGACAAAAGCAAGTCCTCATAGGATTCACCTCAGCTCCATAAAGCTGCCAAACAGGAACAGAGTGGATGGAAGTGAAAAGAAGGGGGTATTTCCCAGACGTACGAGGTGGAGCCACGGATTTCTTGCAGATGCTGTACATCTCCTCTAACGTATCGTTCTGCTCTTGAATAATTTTTGAACTGCTCTCTTGAAGCGTGGCTCCTCCATACCTGAATTGTGTGCCTGTTTGATTGAGAACAGCGGCAGATGACAGTCGTTTCTAGAAGAAAGTAGTAAAGAATAAAGTGAAACATCGGCAGGTGAAGTGAGTTTGGTTGAGATTTCTTACTGAGATAAATCAATGACAAAGTCCTCCACAGCTGATGGAGGGTAAGTCAGGAAAATTAGTAGTAGGCTGTTAGCCTTTCACAGGTGTAATGGATGCTCCATCTCCAAGTATCAGACGTTTTGCAGGTGTTCAGGATCATTCAATCTTCCGGCCTTTCTGTAGAGACAGTCTGCTGGCTCCTCTCTGCCAAGAGCGGTGATAGGTACCACTTAGCTTACGGGATACTGAACTGAGCCAGGGAGATCATTCCACATACACCAAAGGACATGACATGCCTGGTGCCACCTGGGTCCATCAATAACATCTCCCTTTGAAACACACCACTTGGCAAGTTAAAAAAACAAAGACAAATTCTACTGCCTCTGCTGTGCCCTCCATCAGCGCCAGAACCGCTGTGTCCTCACTGCGCTGCTGCTGCTTCTGCACACACCCAAACCCAGCCACAGCCCCAGCAAAACAAAGGGCATCTGTTGACAGCACAACCAGCTCTTCTCGGCAGACTCAATCAAGATGGGCTTTTATTACTGGCACATAAGTTGATGCAGTGATTCTGGGGGTTTTATGGACAGAAGCAAATACAATGATCTAAACTGACTTCCTGAATCACATGAGATCACCCACAGGTCCCGTTTGGCACCGGAGGAATTCAGCAACGGCAGAATCTGTGATTTTACCCTGCTGTAGATCGCCGTGGGTGAAACTGAAGTGGGAACTTCTGAACGCTGTCTGACACGGAACAGAGGATTGCCTTCTCGCTGGTCTAGGCAAAGCTGCAGACGAACTGGTGGTTGTACTTGCTGCAAGGGCTGCTATGACAACAGATGAATGCTGCAGGTAATTTAATTACCTTTCTGCCAGCCCCGCTGCCATCCAGGAGACAATGCAGAAGCCAACAGCATTTTCTTTTAATCTTGCAGGTGGCACAGAAAATGTCAAACTCTCCTCCAGAGGGGCCTAATGAGAGCGTTTCACTTGAGTCACGAAACATTATTCAAGAATCTTGAAGGATCACTCGGGGGTTCTTTTCCCCACATCTCTCATTCCATGTGCATTCCCTCCACTGTTTCAGGAGTGGCGCTGCATGGCAGCACAGCCCATCCATCCCTCCCTCCCTCCCTCTTGGTGCTCAAAGGCTGTACAACACACCTCTGGGCTGAACCCCAAGAAAAGCTGCCTGAACCCCCCTGCTCATCCTGCTAGGAGATGAGGAGAGAAGAAAGATGGGCAAGTCAGAGTTGTTCAACAGGCAAAAGCGTTGAGAAAGCTGCAGCCTTCCCCTCCCGCGCTCGTGTGCCTTGTCTCAGGTGTGGTTTGGAAATCAGCTCTCGCTTGACCGTGTTAATGGAAAAAAGCAGTGGGGGATGGAAGCGAGAAAAGTTCCTTTTTCCCTGTGATCATGAACTGTGCAGCAGGGAGAGGAGAACAACGGCTTTAAGGACAAAGTATTGACCGATATAACAGAGAAGTTAATAGATATCGACTCCCACTTGCCTTAAGTAGGTCACCCAGCGCAGGAACACGACGCACATCCTTCTGTGAGGGGCAGGCACAGGCAGTTCTTGCTACAATGAGCAAAATTCTAGCTGTTATTATGTAGGTGCTTTGGCCTTGTGCTGAGGGACAGTGTGTGCATATGCAAAAGCCCTCATTTCTGAGCAGCTGCATAAAAGCCTGTGCCGATGGACAGCACCGATCTCCATGGGCACTGCAGGAGCTCAGCATGGCTCGAGAAGCGATCTGTGCCTGGACCCGAGATCATTCAAATAATCTTATAATTTACATTAATTAAAGCAGCATCATGGCAATTATCTATTGCTTATCCGAGGAGAAATTCTTTCATACCAGGGTATAAATTCATCTGCCATATAATTAAGTCATAGTTACATAAGCAGTGAACAAATGTGCAACAAGATCCAGATAATACATTGGTGTGATAAGAAATACCCAGGCATTTAGCTGCTGTTGAAGAAATTAGCCACACCAAATTAGGTATCAATGGGCACATTTACTACTGTGTCAGCTGTTATTCTCAGCAAAAATTGAAACTTAATCAATTATTTCTACAAAGCTCTAATATTAACTCATATTAGGAATGAAAAAAACCCCACTGTTATTTTGTAGTGTTAGCCTGGTGTGTAGTTCTTGTCACTGGTGTAGAAGATGTGGCATCACTGCTGTGTCCCAAACACCTCTCTAGACTGAAGAGAGCAAGGTGTAACAAGAGCAAGACACAGGTTAAGTTCAACAACGGAGGTAGTTGACTTTACTATTTACCTTTATCAATGATGTGGATTGAGTTTGCAGATGACACCAAGCTGGGTGGGTGTGTTGATCTGATGGAGGGTCTGCAGAGGGATCCAGACAGGCTAGATTGGTGAGCCAAGGTCAACTGTATGAGTTTCAACAAAGCCAAGTGCTGCTTGGGCCACAACAACCCCATGGTAAGCTACAGGCCTGAGGATGAGTGGTTGGAAAACCACAGGTCAGAAAGGGACCTGGGGGTACTGGTTGACAGTTGCCTGAATATGAGCCAGCAGTGTGCCCAGGTGGCCAAGAACGCAAACGGCATTCTGGCTTGTACAAGAAATAGTGTGGCCAGCAGGAGTAGGGAGGTGATTGTCCCCCTGAGCTCAGCACTAGTGAGGCCACGTCTTGAATATTGTGTTCAGTTCTGGGCCCCTTGCTACAATGACATTGAAGAGCTGGATTGTGTCCAGAGAAGGGCAACGAGGCTCAGGAAGAGTCTAGAGCACAAGTCCTATGAGGAGCGGCAGAGAGAACTGGGATTGTTTAGCCCAGAGGCTGAGGAGAGACCTTATTGATCTCTACAGCTACCTGAAAGGAGGTTGGAGCAAAGATGGGTTCAGCCTCTTCTCCCTGGTAGAAAATATTAGGACCAAAGAAAATGGCTGCAAGTTGCACCAGGGAAGGTTCAGGCTGGGTGTCAGAAGAATTTCTTCACCAAAGGGTTATCAAACATTGGAACAGGCTCCCCGGGGCAGGGGGGAAATCACCATCCCCAGAGGTAGTTAAAAGGCAGATAGATGTAGTGCTTAGGGACATGGTTTAGGGGTGACCTAGCAGTGCTGAGTCAAAGAGTGATTTCATGACCTTAAGAGTCTCTTCCAACTAAAGCTATGGGAATAAAGCACTGAAGGCAAGTCTTGAGAGACCTAGATGCCTCTTCCCATCTCATGAATAGTTCTGGGCTTTGATTTCCCATTTGACATATAGTGGTTGTGATACCTCCATTGTAAGGAGCTTAGAAATGTCTCCAATCAAAGCTCGACAAGATCACGAGTCGCTGCTCATCATCTCAGTTTGGTGGAATACCATTCATCCAGCGAGGTGGCTTTGTGACACGGATCTCTGAAAAAAGAAGCAACTTCTGACCACTAGATCAATAGAGAATAGTTAACTGTGTGAACTCCTAGAACCTTCAGTCACATGGGAGACACTATTCATAAATTCAAATTCATCCTGGATTCTTCTCAAAGGAGCAATAAAATAGAGGGTGATCTGATGAACAGACAAATAATGTTTTACTGTAATTTAAGGATTCAATAGAAGAGACACATCTGAGCTACCACCTCACGGGGTGAGAAGCACAAAGAACAAGGACTTATTGTACTTTTTAATGTATGTCATCCCCAGAGCTCCATAAAAATGGCGATGGAGGAGTCCTCAGTTTAGGAGACAAAAGGACTGTGCTATTTACTAAAGGCATTACTAACCAAGGATAAGATATGTGTGTGCAAATACAGAGACAAATGTGTGCCTACATGCCTTGAAGGATAAAGAGAAGATAGGCATGGACTAAAGCTGTGAGAGTAGTACAAGCATCGGATAGAGGCATTGCAGGTTGTTCCAAGCAAATTTCATTAAAAATCTGCCTGTCCTCAACACTGTCCCACTATTCTGAATACTTAGGAATTAAATCAGGGTTCAATGACACTGTCTGTTCTACCAATACAGACAAGTTGTCTTGCCAAGACAAGTGAAAATGTGCAGACCTAGGAAAAAAAAGTTTAATGCATTTAAGGAACCAATAAAATTGACCTAAAATGGATTTATTTTATGTTTGCAATTGAAGACTTCAATTGGACTTTTAGAAGCTGCAGCCCATTCTCTACTCTCACTGAAAGGCTTGGCTTTGTTCTCAGTGTTCTTCAGCTCCTGGTAGGACCCTTCAGTAGAATAAAATGGTCATACTCTGTTGTCAGCAGACCTATGACTGGCATAAGCACTTCCCATTGTTATAGCTAACAAGCTTGATTGTACTTCTGACTCCAACTAGGTCTTTAAATCACCATTCACTGCTAGCCACATTGCCCACCTGGCTCAGCCCTCGAGCTACCAGCTCTCTCCATGCAGAACCACAAAATTCTGCCACTTACAATAACGTACAGGCTCAAAGTCCTAAGGCATGACCACATCTGAGCTGCTGCTTGCGGTTTCCCTCTCACCTCAAGAAAGAGCAGCAATGGTCACCAGAAAGCAAATTTCAGTTCCTGGAGCTAAAGTAACTCAGGATTGCTCTTGCAGGCCATAGGAGGTCTTGGCTGCACATGATAAATGTCTTTCCGTATGACCCTACCCTTCCACAAAAGCTTCCTCCCTTTGGTGGGTTTTTTTCCCTTCTTGAGAATTATTTAAGGATTCTACAGGAGCAAAACGTGGACGTGGCAGAGCAGGACTTAGAAAGACTACAAGAACCTTCAAGGTAACAGGTCACGCCATTATCTTCTGAGGATGCACCCAAAGCTGCCTGGAGCCTTTACTCATTACCTTTCTCTCAGCATAGTTAAGGAAGAATTTCCTGGTATTGTTAATCTCATGTCCTATTGTCCAGCATGTCCCTCCCTCCTTCAGCAACGAGAGGACATTCCTAAGGGATATACTTCAGTGTCAGTAGCTCCCATGTGTGTTGCAGTCCTCTAGAATCACACAGAAGCATCAACATCCCTAGAGTTTTCCATGCGTGTTTTTCCCCAAACGCAGCTTTCTCCCTTGTCAGATGAGTGTCTCCTGGCATCCCTCCGCGGTCAGGACCCACACTCAGACAAGTTTCTCAAAAACGCAAGAAAAGTCTTTTAACACCCTACCAGCACCTGCCTCTCTGTGGAGGAACAGTCCCTCCTTATTCCACCCCTCCTGGCTGACAGTCCTCACTGAGAATTCAGAGGGCTTTTGTTCATCCTTCAGAGCTGTCTGGCATCCTCCAACCACCAATTTTTTTTTAGAGTCTGTCTTTTTCTCCAATGAAATGGAAATATTTTGGTGTGTGCATGCAGCCTCGCTGCTTGGACAGTTTAATGAAAACATCAATAAGGCGCAGAGCGCAGGAGGAGAGGGAGGCGCGCAGTCATTAGCAGCCGTTATTAGCATTTTGCACACCACCACAAGCTTTTGTACATGAGCAATTAATGCAGCAATAAATATCACAATGAGCTGGAGAAATCTCATTGAGGCTGGGAAGTGTAAACACTGCCTTCCACTTAAAATAATTGTCAGAAGCATTTACGAACCTCCACCGACAGGAATAGCTGACACAGACGTAGATGTCCCTCTCCAGCTATGACAGAACTGTCCACAGTCTTAAAAAAGAAGCCATCCAAGGGAATTGGAACAAATTCTGTCTCCCAATAATCTTTTCAGACCTGCATGCTGCCATCTCACCTAGGTGTAAATGCTGGTTTTAGAGAAGGGCAATCAGAAGAAGACAGATCCTGTGGCTTTATCCAGCATGCCCGATGTAGAGCGTTGATCGGCTTTACTCTGGCTGCGTACAAGAGCTCAGTCAGTACCCAATTTGGTGGTACACAGTTAACTCATCGAGAATTCTTGGACTCACTCACTGGAGTTGAGATCACAGAAGAAAAACGTTTCTGCTTGTATTTTTGACTTGGCACTGGAAACCCTAGTGTGAGATTTACTGTAGTGCAAGACCATGGCTGGACATAAGCGTTGGGATGCCCTGTGTGGCCTGAGATAGGGTCTGGCTCTGCAGTCTTGATTCTCTGCACCTCTTTTAAAACGATTCCCCCAGAGACAATTCTTCACCCATCCATTTAAAACAGCTCACAAAGCCGAGTTTCCCCAAGGAAAAGCACAGGCAGCAAGAGTCTTTTCCCACAAATTGCTTGTAGCTGCTAGTTACCAGCATCTTTGCTAATAACACATTGCTCATGCAAATTAATTCAGCTCAGAGAAACAAGTCTTGATGATTATAAAATGCTGCAATTACAGTATTGCTTCCGGCCAGCTGAGAGTAAATTCATCAAGCATTTGATATTTAAAGCTGCTCTGGTGATAAATGATTGCCTTCATTTAGGACTGTACACCGAGGCAGAGAGAAAATGGAATACGGGAAAGCGACTGCATGATGGGAATCCCAACAGAACCCTCCAGAGACAAAGGCGGAGACGTTCAATCTCTTTCACAATCAGCTGGACGTATCTGATATGCAGCAGCTCGTCCTCTTTTATTTAACAAGGAGCTATTAGAACAAAAGCAATGACAAACACCACTCCTGCTTAGACAGAGGCCCCGAGTGTTGTTCTTGTTGATGTATCTGATAAAAGTCTTATTATACCAAGGTCAAGGACAGCTGTAGAGTAGAAGGCGTCTCTTCTGTCTAGCAGTGCACGTGCAGTCAGCTGTTATGATTATGGATGCCTGCCCGGTGTCTGTAGGGCATGTCAAGGGAAGGATAAACTCTGAGGATAAACTCTGAGGTTTTGATAACAGCCCCGCTGCTGCTTGTTCAGCTTTGCGCTGTTGACGTTACGGCAAAATCAAAAGGAGAATGAATTCAGCACCAAGTCTCTACAAATTCACTGCCCTCACTGTTTGGAGATGGAACCAATGTCTGGGGCAATGCTGCCCAGTGCAGAGGAGATCATTCACTCCACTGATATTCAGAGTAAGGGCATTAATCCTGATGAACTCTTCTACTAATGAATGTGATGGGAGTAGCACGAGTCAGGGAGAGTTAGCTGCAACCTTTCATTCACCGGAGCTCTGCCCAGCTGTCTTGCAACAGATTGCTGATGGGTCTTGAAACAAGTCCCTGGCTCACCCAAGAGAATCTGAGCATCTGATGGTGAGGGGAGCTCAAACAACTCAAGAGGTCTGAGCGAGGACACTGAGCAGATTGGAGCAGCGTTTTTTCCCCAGTTGCTCTCAGGACTGACTTTGTCCTCGCAGCAGTCACCGCATATCTTACTGGCACAATGCTGAGAGCAGCAGCACTGACCTGTAGCAGATCTGCTGTGCAAGAGTCTGTCTAATAGATGAGACAGTAAATGTGTCCTTCTGCAAGGTGTGCACATGCAGCACCCCGTAGCAGATGCCCTTCGTACTGCTTTATAAATACCATCACACCACCTGCGGACAGAGAGGAAACGCTCCTTCAGACTTGGCTGGTATGTCAGAGAGACCTGGTCCCAAATGGAGGAGAAAGAAATATCCAGGGGCAAAAGGAAGCAGAAAATCCTTGGACATAAACTTCTTGGTAACTCATGTTTGGCAGACCTTTGTTGCCATTTATTCTACAATAACATTTAGAAAAAGGAGATGAGTTCCCACCTACTGCTCTATAAAGAAATGATAGAGCAACTATCTATTTTTCATTGGAATTAAATAATTGAATCTGTCCGGTCTCATGTCCTTTCCTCCCATGTGATATTCAGAAAAATGAAGCTTCGATTGACTTTCTGGACCTCGGCTATCATAGGAATCTTTTCAAAAATTGGGACATTTGGCAATTTGAAATTCAAATAGGGCTCAGTCAATATGTTTACTATTGCCAGACAGGCATCTTTGTCTCCTGGGTTTTTAATGCCTCAGTAAGTAACTGGTCCTTTCATCTTTTATATGCACCCAGTGAAGAGCTTATGGCTCATACACTGAATTGTCAATACAAAGGATCTTTGCACCAGTCTTAAATAACCCAGCTCCCAGCTCCATTAAATCCCGTTAAAAATCCCCCTCCCTCTACACGCCCACAATGAGTCTCTGAAGATTTCTTTTCCCCTCCCTTGATTTTCAGTGGCATCTTTGAAGGGTAGCTCTGCTTTACTCACCCAGCCTAGACACAGACAAACGCAGGGAGGGAAACTTAAGATGTACAAAATATCCCTGCAACAAAAAACTTTGAGGATTTCACAGAATCACAGAACACTAGGGATTGGAAGGGACCTCCAAAGATCATCTAGTCCAATCCTCCTGCCACAGCAGGATCACCTAGACCAAGCCACACAGGAACATATCCAGGTGGGTTTTAAATGTCTCCAGACTTGCAGGAAAACCCTTAATTCTGTACCCATCAGGTCTGAAATTCCAAGTAGTCAACGCACCTCTATCCAGAGGTTTGTATATTTAGAGACAGGAAGGCAAAGTTGTCCCTTTGCATGAGTATTACTCACCTAGAGATATCTTCTGAAGCTCCAGATAGAGCACCAGTGCTCTGTGTAAAGCCAAACTGAAATTGGATTTTCTGTTTTACAGGAAACTGCCACTTTTTCATCTTCTTCAACACTAGGATTTAAAAACAGAGACATTTGCCACAAGTTAAAATACTCGAGATTTATTTTCAGACAACTGAACCACTGTATTTTGATCTCGATAAAAACCTGCCATTGAAATTGGACGACTCTTTTGTGCGCAGCGCACCATATACAGACACATCTTGTGTCAGTGCAAGTATTAAAGACACTGAAAATGCTTCTTTCAAAGAAAAAACGATAGTGTTACTTTCCAAGAAGCTCCAAATTAAAAGTTATTAGGCACTTTGGTAATGTGCTTTGCTGTCAACAAGTCAGAAGTTTGCCAGAGGAACCGCTCCTCTTGGCCGGTTTCTGATCAGCTTTAGTGAGGTGCACTTGAGCCGCTCTAGTGATGCGCTAGAGCAGGCAGGACACCAAAAGAAGCCGGTTGCGTTTGTTGAGCTGGGACTCTGCAGCATCACATGGACAGTACCCATGGAAGCAGTTGGGGTTTGCACCAAATTTCTGTCAGAAGATGCAAGTAGCAGGACAGACGCTACTGTGGTGCTGGCAGAGCCGCACTCAACCTTTTGCAAGAAAAGCTGAGCTTGCAAAAGTCTTTGTCCAAGCCGAGGCTCTAAGAAGCACGACTGACCTCTCTATGTTCCTTCCTGAACGTGGCAATGCATGCCAGTTTAGGATGTGGAGGAAACCCAATATCAAACTTTCACCTGGGCTTTAGGCTATAGAGGGTTAAGGGATGTGCAGAGTTTGGTCTAACTTTCTGTACCAATGAGAGTAACTTCTCTTTTGTTTGATTTGTTTGCTCTTTTGTTGGTTTTTTTCCTAATTTGACTACCACAAAACACTTGGTTACCTATTGGAACAGGCTGCCTGGGGAGGTGGTGGAGCATCCGTGGAGGTGTTAAACAATCGTGTAGATGTGGCCCTAGGGAACAGGATTTAGTGGGCATGGTGGGGTTGGGTTGATAATTGGACTTGATGACCTTGCAGGTCTCTTCCAACCTTGATGATGCTATGACTTTAAGATTCTCTAGCATTTTCAGGCTAAGTTTCTGGTTCTGTTGGATCTAGAAATGTTTGGAAAGACCAATATTTTGAGACCTCCAACACAAAGGGCTGCAACCTGATTCTGATCAATCAATCCAGCTTCTGAACCATCAGGATTTTCCCCAGACCTAAGTGTGCAAGGAAATACTGAGACTTTTCACAGTGCCCCCACACGTTACTGTCATGCTAGCATCACCAGAGGTGATGGCACAGCACAGAGAATCTGCAGCACTGAAGGAGCACCTTTTTCCAGCTCAGCTCTCCATTCCTCCAGCATTACTTATCAGTCTCCCTGTGGCCTGCAGTGCCATTAATGACTCAGTACAGACTAGCTAAGCTCCCACAAGGATTCACTGGACTGGCGCTGCAACGTTTCCTGTTTCATAGGTGCCTTCCTGTGTGACACGAAGGGATTTGTCACTATTGGAGGTGACTCTCAGGCTAGATGTTTGTGCTGAGGTCTGCAGGCAGAGCAGAAAGCCCTGTGTGACCAAGGACACATGCAAGGAAGCTGGATTTACTCCCTTGCCATACGGGCAACATAGAGCCTTCCCTTTCTATACAAACCAGAGTGGAGATTACAGCATTTTAATTTCTCATTCTGCTCCAGGGATGAAGAAATTCTTCACAGATTCAGCTCAGAATCCTTTGCTGCTGATAACTCTTCATTTTAATTGCATATGTCTTTATTGAATTTAATTAAACTTCGCTCACAACCTTTGCATGTGCAATAATGAGCAGCAGTTAACAGTCCATTTCTCATTAATTTTCAGTCAAAACATGCCTTAATGTTCCAGAAAACATATTGCACGTGTTTAGGATTTTTTTACCCAGCCCTGTAGCAAATCTTCATCAGTACAAATAAGCCCCCGTCCCTCACCTCAGACCTGACTGCATGGATATCAAGTGCAAATGAAATGGCTCTCAGCTGGGGATTAGCAAAGAGGCTGTGCTGATGTGTATCGCAGCCTTGCAAAACGGATTTGTGCTCTGTGAATGAAGAAACAGGTCCTTACTTTTCCTCATTACTTTTCCTTATCGGGGTGGCAGCACGTCCTCTTGGCAATGCGAGACCAGGCGCATCTGCAAGTAGCAACTATCTTATCTCTTGGTTTGTAAAGTCAGTCAAAATCCCAGCCCAGGCTGATCGGCATGAAAAGGGCCGCTCTGCACCCAGGCACGTTCTCAGTCCGTATTCGCACAGCGCTAAGAGAAACAACGAGAATACAAATCAGCTTCCCAACAGCCCCTGTATCAGCTAAAACACTAAGACAAGGCATTTAGTCTCCCTCTCTGGAGACATTTAAAACCTGTCTGGATTTGTTCCTGTGCGACTCTGTCTAGGTGATTCTGCTGTGGCAAGGGGATTGGACCGGATGATCCTTTGGAGGTCCCTTCCGATCCCTAGTGTTCTGTGATTCTGTGATTTAGAAACCGTGCTAAACACTGTTTACCAATCAGAAAATCCATACTTACACTGGGGTGTGCGGTTTGCACTGGAATCTGTACTGAGCTTCACGTTCTGGGAGACAGGGGCTTAGTCCCCAAACACATACTGTTAGCCTTTTACTCAGGTGATGATGGGACAGGCATGGTGATCTCCATCCTTTCCCTAGCGAGTAAATATCTATTTCATTTTTTCACCGCAAACTGTACCCTAAAAGTAAAGAGAGCAATGATGCCCTGTCTGTTCTGTAGCACTGCAGGTGAAGGAGAATTTGCTGGGGTGTAACTGGTATCGCATCCTATAATTTTGCTTTTCGGCAGGGGAAACACAATACTAGAAGCCAGTGGCATGTCCTAGTTTGGGAAAGGTCTAATCCTGATCTGGGGACAGCTGAGTCCTTGGCTTTAAAGTATTGTGCCTGTGTTGCATGGTGAGTCTGGGGTGTTAATGGCCAGCAGCTCCCAGCAGCAGATGAATCACAACACCAGAGACAGATGAAGCAGATGAATACACCAGAGACAGAGTCTAAGAGCAAGATCACACTGACCTGTGCAAGGGGCATAATGAGCCCATAGTAATCTACAAACAGCAGGCAAAGGAAGGATTTTATAGCACCCTTCTGCAGGTACTGAGGATGAATCCCATATGTAAGGAAATAAAAACTAACACAATATCATTCTGAGAGCCAGGAGCAGACAGCAGAGAGCCAGGCCCAGGTTTTAGCAATCTGTGAGGGTTCTGGACAATTCACCGCAGTCAGGACTGAACTAGGCAATGAACACAAAGGGCAGTGCGGAACCCAGGTCCTTGCAGAGTGCTTGTATCTTAAGATACAGAGATGCACCTTAACCACGTGGCACTTCTGCCATCTCACACATGGCAAAGGTTAAACATTTCTGCCCTGAGAAGCCAGTTGCAGGGCAGAGACACGGCTACCCCATTTGCAAGACAAACAGAATGACGAGACAGGGTTAACTCAGTGGAAAATGAGCTGCTGCATCAAGAGTTGCAAAGGAAACATATGGAGGTGATGCTGGGGTTCTGCTTGGAGCTGGTGGTAAAACTCATTCACCTCAGATGTTTCATAGTGTCCTAGTAATAATATTTTTACTGCAGTTCAGCATCAAATCCCTATGGCTCAGCAGGACAAATGTCTTCTCCCAGGATAAGAAGAGTCAAAGAAAATAAATAATAAGGGTCTTCCCCGCGATTTCCTCTCTGATCCCCAAAGCATTGCAGATTAAACATGGGAACCAAACAACTCACAGAAAACTGAAGTTGCTGGAGAAGACAGGTCCTTTAAAGGCAGGTCCTGCCTGACAAACCTGATCTACGACAGGATGACCCGACTAGTGGATGAGGGAAAGGCTGTGGATATTGTTTACCTGGACTTTTGAAAAGCCTTTGACACAGTTCCCCATGGAATTCTCCTTGATAAGCTGGCTGCTCATGGCTTGGACGAGCACAGAGTCTGCTGGATCAAACACTGGTTGAAGAGACGGGTTGAAGAGACTCGATGATCCCAGGGGTCTTTTCCAACCAGAGTGATTCTGTGAAGAAATGGGTGCTGTTCCACTTGCAGAGCAGGGAGATGGTTACCCTCATCTGCAATGAAGCCTGCAAAGCCCCTCAGTCCAGCACCCCTGCCAATGGCTCCCTTTGCATCATTAAAAAGAGGGCAAAATGAAATTTCCTGCACTAATTAGAAATGTGGAGAAGGCAATCACTGCCATTTGCACTCAATCAGATGTTTGCTCCCCCGATAACAGAGCATCGGATTATTTGAAAAGCACCAAACAAGCACTGTGCCATTTCACTAATTAAACCCACCCTTCTGCTCCAAAATTGATGAATAACGACTGAACTTGACTCATAATCCCTTTGTCTTCTATTATTTACTCTTTTTTAACAGTGATTTATGGCAAGGTAGCACTTTCATTATTCTTGTTAATTACCTCTGTTCTCTGCTTCAGCTTGTAAAATGTAATTGCCTGAAACATAAATCTAGCCTTGCCACCTATGTTCACACATCATTAATAGTATTCTGGCCATTCTTATAAAATCTTTATAAAACAGAATTAAACATGTGCCATCAGGTGCTATGTTGTGCCGAAGAAGCACTAAGGCTTTTGCGAGGGCTAAGCTCAGCTGTATATTACACCTCGCTGTTTGCGTTCAGGTGTTTGTATTCCCCTAAGGGAAACAAAACCCCCAGTAATTGGCCGGTGAATAGGGTAGAACAGGCGAACGCACCTCTCTCCCTGGGCACGCAAGCCCTGCTAAGTGGCTGCTAACACTCGCGCACCAGGGGAGCAGAGGCTTTTCATTGAACTCTCCTTCACTCGCCACCCTTGGCAACTGTAATTTCGCTGTACTCAGCAATGATCACTAGGCAAGAGGGAGGCGAACAAATGCAGCAGCTTCTCACTCAAGTGATTATCAAGTTTCTCGCTTCGTGTACATAATCCCCAAACAAATTCTTTTTATCCCCTATGCCCCTGATACCTGAAATCAAGAGAACTGCATATCACAGAGAGCAGACCTCTTCCAGCGGCTGCTGTTTCCCCACTCCATGTTGTAAGGTCTCAGGGTTGGGTGCTGCACGTCAGCAGAGGAAGCTCGTTACCCCCAGCTTATTGTTGGCGTGGTATTAGCTCTGCATGTGTCAGGTTTCTGATAATGAACGAGGTTATACACAGCACTTCATCTCTCCAGCAAAACACGTGGCCATAGGAACAGCAGGAGTATCCCAGCTGAGCCTAGCGAGGGAGAAACATGTTTATTGTTTCTCAGAAGAGAAAACGCAAAGGGTCTAATTTCTCGCTGATTCACCGACCACATTATCACCTAAGTGTGCGTTTGGAGGTACTAGATCTGCTAATGCAAACCCTTCAGCCAACAAGTACTACCAAGGGTATTTCCACCAGCTTCCATTCTCCGCAGTTGTAGGAAGGACAGCCTATAAAACATTGCAATTTCCCTTACAGTTGTTAATTACCGTGAATCCAGCGTTTGAGAGAAGAGCTTTGCTGGCTCCAGGTCTTCTACCTGATGTATCACAGCTATTACGGCTTTCAGTCGGATTCGCAGTGGCAAGGTCCTGTCTGTGGGGTTCCTCCTGCCTTACCCCTGTGTGCAAGACTTGAATCAGACCCTCCAGGTGCTACAGCCCTGCCAGGGTCAGGACTTCAACGGCTCCAACCACAAATCTAAGATGCATGGGCCAGAAAGGGAGTGAGTAAGGTGGAGTCCGGTAGATTGAATCAAGGCTCTTTCTTCATCTCTTCCTATTTTTTAGAAAATGCTAAGGAGAAGCATTTCCTGTCTGACCCCAGGTGTGGATTATTGAGTAAGTGGCATTCTTGGTAATGCAGTTTGCCTGAGGAGAGCATTGTAACCTGGTTATTTTGGGACAGAGCATGGAAATGGGATGAGGAAGCCAAGTCTTTAAATCAATTTTGTAAATCTATGCCAGATTGGGGTGGGCAGCATGAAAGAGGAAGGTCAAACGGCAAACCCACGATCAAGTACATTTCCCAGAATTAAACAGACTCATCCTTCTTTTTTTTTTTTAAGGAAAGTTTTGTTTCTTAAAATCAAATCTATTCTGTAAAGCCATAGAGCAAACCCAAGTTCTGGGACCTAGCTTCCCTTCTTCTGAATGCAGATCTGCCACGGAAGAAGGGCATATGCCTTCTAGAGACTTTTTTCTTAAGAAAAGTGGATAAATCCTACACCAGTCCTAATTTAAACTGCTCAAAATGACTCCCTAGCCTGAACTAGTAGGGCCAACCATGAGGCACACCTTCCCATCTTAAGACAGTTATGTAAGAAACTTGACTGACTTGTTTCTTGGCAACCTGGTTTTCTCCATTTAGTTTAGACCTCTAGAAAACCCTGTCTCACAACCAGGGGGGCTGCTATGTGCGTGGCTGTCTCACCTCCTGCATGCTGCTGGGATGGGCACCAGCAGTGAGTGTGCCAGTGTTCACCATGGTTGAGTTCCACTTCTGGGTAGGTGTTCACATCTGAGGCATCTGCCAACATGGCTACAGAAAGCTAAAACACAGGTTTGGTGGTTGCAGCCCTGCATCTGGGGAGTGCTGCCCTGTACACACTGTGCTGGTGTCTCCTGCCTCCCAGCCTCCTTGACAGCGACAATCTGAAATACAGATGTCCAAGGTAAGTGGTCAGCAGGAGGGCTGTATCACCAGGGATTCCTTTCAGTCAGACGTGGAATGTATTTTCATGCCAGAAGGTTCCCTCTGAAAGTGATTTAATTAAAACTTCTGAGTTAATAAGCCTATCCTTCATTAGTAGCCAGAGCAGTAAAAACAGCATGGAACTCCTCTGTGATGAAACAAAACATATCTAAAGCCAGCTGTACCCCGAGACCTGCTTCTGAGACAGAACAAAGTGGTGTGTATGAGAAATAATGGAATCAACCTTGGAAGTAAAATATGTGGGTGTGACCAGAAAAACCTGAGGTCTGGAATCATTCCTGTTGGAAAAGACCCTTGGGATCATCGAGTCCTACCATCAGCTCTAATCTACAAGTTAACCTCTAAACCAGATCCCCCAACAATACATCTAAGTGACTTTTAAACTTGTCCAGGGATGGTGACTCGACCACCACCCTGGGCAGCCCATTCTGGTGCCTGACCACTCTGTTTGGGAGGAATTTCTTCCTGATGTCCAGTCTAACCCTCCCCTGTTGAAGCCCTTCTCTCTGGTTCTGTCACTAACTACCTGTGAGAAGAGACCAGCACCAACATCTCCACAGTGTCCTTTCAGATAATTGCAGAGAGCCATGAGGTTTCCCCTCAGCCTCCCCTTCCTCAAACTAAACAGCCCCAACTCTCTCAATCTCTTCTCATCAGATTTATTCTCCAGGCCCTTCACCAGCCTCATTGCCCTCCTCTGCTGTTGCTCCAGCACCTCGATGTCTCCCTTGTACTGAGATGCCCAAAAGTGGACCCAATACTCAAGGTGCAGCCTCACCAGTGCTCAGTAAAAGGGGACAATCACCTCCCTACTCCTGCTGGGCAAACAGTTTCTAGTACAAGCCAGGATGCCATTGTTGGCTCATAGTTAGCTGCCTGTCAATCAGAATCCCCGGGTCCCTTTTCTGCCAGACTGCTTTCCAACCGCACTGCCCCAAGCCTGTAGCATTGCATGTGTTTGTTGTGACCAAAACACAGGACCCGACACTTGGCTCTACTGAAACCCAGACAATTGTGCTCAGCCCATCGATGCAGTCTGTCAAGGTTCCTCTGAACATCCTTACTACCTTCCAGCAGATTGACCCTCCCTGCCATCTTGGTGTTGTCTGCAAACTTACTGAGGGCGCACTTGGTCCTCTCATCAAGACCATTGATCAAGACGTTTAACAGGAACAAATCCAGCCCTAGGAGACACCACTTGTGACTGGTGCCCAACTGGATTTAGCTCCATTGACCACAACTCTTTGGGCCTGGCCATCTAGCCAGTGTGCCACCCAGCAGAGTACGTGCCAGTCCAAGCCACGGGCAGCCAGCTTATTTATGAGGATGTTGTGGGAGACAGTGTCCAAGGCCTTGCAGAAGTCCAGATAGACTACATCTATAGGCTTTGTCTCATCAGCTAAGCAAGTCACCTTATCATAGAATGAGATCAGGTTTGTAAATTGCTCAGGTATTCTTATAGACAGAACTCAACTCGTCCCGTGTTCAGAGGTGCTTACTGCAGGATGTCTCACCATCTATCAGGAGAGCCATGGAACGTGTTACCTAAACAACTCTTCTGTGTTTATTTTTGTCATTCTATGAAGAAAAGTCTTAAACATAGAGATCCCTGAGCATGGCAGAACTGGGACCCGGATCACAGGGCTGTGTGTGAGGCTCACTCTCAATTCTGGATTCATCACGCACCACTAAACGCCTTTTTTCTTGAAGTTTTCTGTTGTTTTGTACTTTTCCCAAAGTTTTACAATCTACTGTTACAATCCTAACACAGTTGTATCTCCTGCACAGCTGGGGGTTCCTGAAGCTAGTTTTCTAAAGAAAATGTATTTTCCATCCACTGCCTCCATGAGCCTCCCTACTGAGAAGAGTTTATGCTTAGCTACACTCAGGACATAATAAATGTGAAAGAAAAGGAGGTAAAGGGAGGATCTAAAGAGCTGTATAAAATTTTATCACTAGAATGTCTGGTGATGAACACAATCCTGTTTTCTTCTGGTTAGCACATGTTGGAGATCATTTTGCACTAAAACCTCTGCGTCTACCTAAGGGATTTTTTTTTTCAAGTAGCTAAATAGGTGAACTGGTCAGCCTCTAATTGCGTCTGAAAGGCTACGGTTGACACACACTGGAGACTTAATTATGTAGTGTGTGGCTCCATCTGTCAGCTGCAATGTCTTTTGTTACCAAGAAGTAGACTTCCACGGAAGATGACACGACAGATTCAGTTTTCTTTCACAAGGAAACTGCTACGTGGGCATTTGAATGGTGCTGGAAATTAGAACAATATTTACATTCTCGTGTAGGCACCGAAATGCTATTTGCAGCTAGATTTGTCCAAAATATAAAAGCTGAGACTGAATGGGTTGCAGCCAAAACAACGCGGAAAACTAGGAAGAAAAATTAATTAACACACCCTTAAACGAAGAATTTACATAAAACTGCCTGAGTTAAGATGCAGCACAGAACTGTCGCAGTTAAGATGTGGCCACACACACGTAGAACAAATGTGAAGAGTTTGCTTTTGTGTGAAGTTAATGGAAACTGTAGCACTAAAATTCCAGCCGTTTTATGGCAAATCTGATAGCTAAAGGTAAAGGCCATAAAATCCCAGCTTGGGAGGGGGAAGGGGCTAACATTTCCCATAAACTAAAGGTTTTCAACCTTTTAAAAATAGTTTACTATAAAGTTTTTTCAAGGCTGATGCAGATTTCTGTACATCTACTTAAAGCACAGTGGCTCCAAGCCTACCCCTCCTTTCTGCCTTTGGAGACAGCTGTAGATTCACTGCAAAGTAAACAGCCATCCCCGGGTGGCTGGGTAAACCCAACCCGTGGTTACTTCAGCCCTTCTGCTACACAGCCATTAATTTATCTGAGATCACAGAATCATCATGGCTGGAAAGGACCTCCAGGGTCATCGAGTCCAACCTTTATCCCATTATCTAACTGCTAGAC
>JAOXOE010000776.1:3251508-3262402 GCA_028565055.1 Phoeniculus purpureus | reverse complement strand
TGTCAGGAGGATGGAGCCAGGCTCTTCTCAATGTCATCTAGTGATAGGACAAGGGGCAATGGGTGCAAGCTGGAACACAGGAGGTTCCATATCAATATCAGAAGGAACTTCTTCACAGTGATGGTGATGCAGCACTGCAACAGGCTACCCAGGGAGGTTGTGGAGTCTCCTTCTCCGGAGATGTTTAAAACCCACCTGGATATGTTCCTGTGCAACTTGGTCTAGGTGATCCTGCTGTGGCAAGGATGATCTTTCGGACTAGATGATCTTTCAAGGTCCCTTCCAGTCCCTGATGATTCTGTGTTAGCACGAAGGAAGGAAAAAATGCTATTTTTGGAAACTGCTTCTGAATCAGAGAAGTTTTCCTCCAAGTTTCTGCAATCATGTTTTCTTAACACAGTTCTCTGTCCTGTGGAGAAGCCTACACAGACTACATGGGAAGCAAAGCCACTGATGTCAACTCGCCAGTATATTTAGCAAAGAAAGAAGAACAGAAGGTGGAACAGTATGCTGTGAGGAATTTTGCTATTTGCTCACAGATGACGAAACCTGTTAATTAGAAAATGCTTTTCACAACATTTGACCTCTTTCTTTCACTTACAGGCTGAGACATCTCTCAGCTGAAGAGCAACATTACTTTTAGCAAGCGAGATGTTCATTACATAGCGATGCATTCAGAAGTCTAACCTACCATTATGTCAGCAGGCAACACAGAGTTGTGAATACCTCCCTGCACTTACCAGTTCCTAAATTTAATGGTTACCCCAATTATCACCAAATTTGTTATAATCTCAGTTTGAGCCGAGAAGCTATTATTGAAAATCTACTAGTAATCTTCTGTAAATGTTAGTCATAAACAACGCCGCTAAATCATAAAAATATAACTGCTTGTGATTAATCTGGAGAGACAGAGAGACTGACATTACCATATTCAGTTCTAAACGGTCTCTCATTCCAGCATCTGATAAGTGCAGATAAATTGAATTAGCTTACTTAGCGTGAGGTTTGCTGGGAGCTGCCTTGTAATCCTTCCCCGAATTCCCATTTCAGCATGCTGGCAAAAGTGTGAAAAAGCCAACCCCAGACCAGATTTTCTGAAAACGACATCAGCTTGTGAATCTCTAACAAAATGCAGTATCCACACTCTTCTGAATGCATCTCGCATACTCACTGGACATTCACTATGCAGGTTTTGCATCCCAAAGCACAAAACAATCTGAGGCCAAGCAAACCATGGTTTCTCCTTAACTGCATCCTATTGCAAACCTACAGTCTCTGCTCAAACCAAACCTCTTCTGCTTGGTGCTGCGTTGACTCTGCTCTGCACGCTCTGGGCATTTACACTTGCAGCGCCATCTGCAGTCACCCAACAAAGCTGTGACACTAGCAGGGGACTCACATCACCAAAGCTGACAAGATCATCCTGGTTGGAAGCATGAGGATACGGCTACATGGGGTTGCTCAGCAGCTCTGTTCCCCATCAGAAGCTGTCAGTGAAAACCTAGAGCTTGTTAACGTGACTGAGGCTGGGCAGGGTTTGTCTCCCTCGTAGAGAAGCTTTAGCCGAAAGGCAGACACATGCCAAGACGGGAACAATGTCAGCTAGCGACAGCTGCAGCTCTGGGTGACCCCACAGACTCCACTGCCCACGTGTGGATGCATTTCCATACTAATCTGTAGACTTTTCAAATACATAACACACACATCTCTTCATCTGCTACAATTAATTCATATCCACTTCCAGCCTGACAAACTATAACTGGCGCCAAAGCTGAACAAGAACTAATACTGGTTAATGAGAACTCACTAAGCACCGATTTGAATATAGCTCTCGTTTGCAGCCTAACTAGAGCTTGAGAGCTGCCGAAGGAATGAGGCAGATCTAATGAACATAAAACCAGGGCATCAGTGCTGCTCGCTCAGAAAGGAATGGCTGAATTATGCTGCTGGAGCAGCTTGAGCAGCTGCAGAGATCTGTTCTCCAGAGGTCCTGCCAGGGAAATGCCCACACGACCAGGGCTCAGGGGACTGCCAGTGGCCCCAGGCTCTTCTGGGTAGCTCTGGACTGTGCTGTGCAGGAGCACTGTTCCCTGCAGAGACCCAACAGCTGACAGAACTGTTTTGAGAAATTAGTCCCTGCCAACTGGCAGCAACACTGGGGTGAACTTTATTCTATCCCAATATTTATATTCTTAAATGCCTTCTCTTTGCTTTGCTAGTAGAACCACACAGAAAACTTGGGGTGCTCCACCTTGTGTGGGGCTGGTGGGACACTGGGGTGGGAGATGCCTGGCATCACTATGGAGCTGAGTGCTGCCTGTTCAGCAGATGGTTTTGTTTAGCAGCCACATGGGCGCCTTAATACCTTTCACACACAGGTAATGTTCCTGCTTCCCAAATGCACAAATCAAGCAGAAAAAGCCTCCAAACGGCTCAATTAAATCCCATCTAACCGACACCACAGGAGGTTCTGACCAATGTGAAAAGCTAAGGGGTGCTTCGCTTCAGTAAAATGAGTAAATAGCTTCCCCAGCACACCAGAAAACCGTAGAAAACATGCAAACTTGAAACCCCCATTTGGTGTTAAATACTTGTAAAAGCCTTTCTCCCTTAGATTAGTATCTCACATTTATCTGCTCTATACATTTTGGAGACATAGTGAAAATTGCTTATTCCTAATAAAATGTAGCAACTGTACCCTGAGGAAAAATTACTGTGTTATGAAATATTTTTCCCCTCTACCACAGCCAATTTAGCTTTCATTTAAAATTCAATAACTGCATCATACTCAGAATCTTCCATGACTGTCATAATGACTTTGAACAAAAAGTGTGCTGTAAACAAGGAAGATTAGAAAGGCATTATTGAGGTAATTTCTCCCCAAGTTTCTCTCGCACAGGCAGAGATGCAGAAAATGGATGCAAGGGTTAGCGTGAATATGATTTAGAAATGAATAGGAAGAAGGAAGCACTTTGTTCCGTAGATACTTTGGTAATAAAAGCACTGCTTCCCCTCTTTTATTTGAGATATCTTTCACTTGGTGGAAGGACATGTTTTGTGGGTGCCTTCCCAAAATATTTATGTAAATGAAGAAGACAAACACTAATACCCTAAGAAAATGCCGCCTGCTTGCTGTAACATTTTCTTTCCTTTAATCTCAGGAAGGAGCTCTGGGCTGTGAGAGACCTGCTGTGCACGACCTGCCGTGCACGACCTGCCCATCCACACTCCCTCAGTCCTGCATCTTGTTGCTCTGTCACTTCAGAAGAAAGCGCAGAGAAAGACAAGTTTTTCTCTTTGCCCAGCCTCTGAAGACAAATTCTGCTCCTAGCATGTAGAAGGGAGAGGACTTTCTGAAAGTGCTTCTCTCACCTGCCCACAGCTCTGCTCCTCACTGACTGTGACCGGGAGTGTCCCCTGAGCAGAGCCATTTTGCAGAAGGCAGCTCAATCCCTGCAAAGGTAGTGAATGAGCAAGGACGTGCAGGTCCAGCTACATCACTTGCCATCATTCTCTATGCAAAGCATCTTCACACTTGGAGGAATCACTCCTGTCATATTCATTTTTGCTCAAAACCATCCCTGGAGCTGGAAGGGAGCTCTCTTACCTCAGAATTTTATGGATGCATTCCTGCGTGACTTGGTCTGGGTGGTCCTGCTCTGGCAGGGGGATTGGAACAGATGATCTTTAGAGGTCCCTTCCAACCCCTAACAATTCTGTGATTCTATGGTGCTTTGCAGGGCAATGAAGTAGGGGTGGGTGCTGCGATGCTAACTTGCCTCGAATGGCAGAGGTGATTGATGGAAAGCAGCGAGGAATTGAATAATTGTGAGACTCCTGTTCAAGAAAGCAACAAGTGCTGGTATTTTCCTTCTGAGAAGAATTCAAGACTACTCCTTTCACAGAGTTCTGGTAATTTTCCCATCTTACCCTTGTCTCTGGAAACCAGACACAAAACTCACTAGAAACTTCACAGACCTTAAAAATCCTTTGAAAATTTTTAGTCCAAGTAAATTCTATTAATCTGTAATTGAGGCCCTGACCCTGCAGTGGCTCCAGGTGCTCTGCTTTTGGCTCCTATATTCGTACGGGCTCCTCAATTCCAGTTGCTAATAGCTGACCTTGTCGGTCTTGTAACTGTGGTGAGTTTACCAGAAAAATGACAGTATCTGCAATCGTGGGGGGAAGATATAAATGGGAAAAACACATTTCCAGTGAAGCTGAAAATTGTACCAGCAGCATAAAACTACAAGGTTTATTTTATAGTTCTCTATTTCCCCCACGACAACAAATAGGAAAAAGCAAGATGCTTTTCATGTGGAAATGCAACGTTACAGAGAGAAGGTTTCTGTGCTGTTTCCTGTTTAACCCTTAAAGAAGTCCATTACCAGTCTCCGATCCAGTCCCATTCTGCATGTCAGCGTTCCTTACTCCTGGTAGGAGTCATCCCATCATTTTCTTAGGATTTCCCTCAGCATAACTTAGACCCTGGCAGCGACTGCTGCTGGCACCCACCAGGCACACGTGCTCTTGTGCAGCAATGACATTGGAGGTCCCTTCCATCCCTCATGCTCTGTGATTACTGGTGTTTCATCCTCTTGTACTACAACCTGATGGGAATTGTTTCTGGGAAGAAGGTGAAAATTCATGGTGTTTCTGTACCTCACACGTCCAGCGCTCAGAGTGAGTCCCAGTCGCTGCTTCTACAGCCGCTGAAATGGCTCCCATTAAACGCCGCTCCGCTCGCCCTTCTGTTCATCAGCTGTTCTTGAGATGCTGACACCGTAACACTTCTGCACTACAGGAATGCCCATACGTGCTGCTGCTCTGCAGTGGCGGAAAGAGACGAGAGAAGCACCCTGAGCTGGTCTCAAGACACAGACCGCTGCTCATGCAAAACCGTGGTGTTTCTCCCCATTTACGTTACCTGGGACCTGTTCAAAATGAGGCCTTAGAGGAGCCACTGTAGCCAACTTAAATTTTAACAGCAAAACCTGTTCTCTGCCCTCTGCAGGGCAGCTGCCTCCTCCCTAAGGTGGGCTGTGCTCTTATTTAACAGGAACAGGAAATCTCGATTTTAATCTGGCTTGATGACTCCTCCTGTCTCCTCCAATCAACGTACCTGAAACTGTTGACAGCAACTTCCTAGGGCTTTGCCAAGCGATTAAGCCAGAGAACGTCTCTGTATGCCAAGACCACGTTAACACCATTGACTTTCTGCCCCACTTCATTCGTCTGAAATAAACATTTACATCCCAGGTGTCGACAGGCCAGCTGCAAGCAAAGAAACGGTCCGTGCCCTTTCCACGAAGCTCTGGCATAGGTGTCAGCAAAGAGTAGGGCAGTTTTGGAAAAACTGACTGTGAAGAGCAGAAGAACCTTCCAATAAGTAAATCAAACTGCTCTGAGTGAGCAGGGAAGTGCCGTTCTCTTGTCTGGTACGTGCAGGGTAAGAATCAGCCACTTGCTGCACAGGACTGTCCTCGAGAGGCCAACCTGCCGTGTGGATTTTCCACATCTGTGTGGAGCGGTGGCCTCTATCATGCACAAAGATTTAGGGGTTCAGGTCTAGCACTGGCTCAGTGTCTGGTTCATTATTCAGTTTGGGCATCACGAGACTTTCCTAACATTTCACCGTGGGGAAATCAATGAAAAGAGAATCCTTCGTATCCAGGTACTTTCAGACCGGACACTGCCTGTCTGATGGAAGGTTGACTCCCGCAGCTCACTCTGCTGTTGTATTGTGGGTGATGGAGTTGATCTCTAAAGGCACATTCCAAGAGTCATAGAATCATTAGGGATGGGAAGGGACCTTGAAAGATCGTCTAGTCCAATCCTCCCCCCAGGAAGTACCACACTGGTGGAGCACACAGTTCAGCAGGTTCGCTAGATTTCCCCCCTCACTAAAGATGCACCAAATGTTGGTTCATATGCAAAGAAAGGCTTCTTAAACTTCCTGGTTACCTGAATGTGGAACGGGGACGGAAGGATTGTGAGCGTCTTGGTGATTTCATCTCATGCAAGCAAAGATCGAGCCAACTCACGTGCTTGACTCCATTGCCAGTCAGGGTTTGGCACTGGCCAGTCTCTGAAAAAGCAAGGAAAAACGCCATCATCTCCTGGAGAACAGCAAAGTGCCGACCACCAGTAAACCAGCTTCAAATTCATCTCACTGTTTGCACTGCGGGGTCTGCTATTTCCTATAAACCCTTATTCCTGGCTCTCAGTTGTAAGAAAGGCAAGAACCAGAAGGCAGGATCCTGCTTGGGCTGTACTGCCATGCTTTTGGGCAAGGGGAAAACAGTCACCGCAGCACTGTCACGAGCCCGGCCACACCACGCTGATTCAACCGGCAGTGGTATTATGAGATAAAAGGATGCTGTTCAGTCTGATTAATCAAACCCCCTTATGCTTGCCAAAGCCTAATTATTCTTTGATCTACATTAATGACTTCAGAAAGCACAGTACACCTGGTGGGAGTTCTCAATGGGGAGCAGCTCAGACTAAAAGGAAAACTCCTCCCTGTGTCACAAAAACCTAATTTGCTTATATCAGTCGAATCAATTGTTTTATGCAGAGCTGTGGTCTCCCACAGGTACCGTCGGTTATATTAAAATATAAAGTATGCAGCTTTCACCGCCATCAAAAAGCTATTGTTTGACAAATAGCAAGCTCCATCTCAGGGTGACTTTAAAAAAACCCCATCACTACTGCCGTACGCAGATTTTATTGAGCAGTCTGGCTGTAACTCACACGAGCACAGACGCACGTATCGCAGACACATACCTTGTAGTTTTCTGCATCCTCAGTGAGATGGATGAGCTGCTTGCATCCCAATTTAGAATTCAGCAAGAGATTAATTTACAGTCCAGATCCAGAGACGTTCACATGGCTAAGGACGACACAGCATCGCAGAAGGAAAATAAAATAAAACTTATGAGAAGTAATTCACCGCGGCTCTGCTTGGTTGAAAAAAATCCTGTTGCTAAAGCAAACCATCGAAAGCATGAGGTCTGGGTTTGCTCGACGGCAGCTCGTATCGGGAATTTACTGCACGAACTGGTACTTTATGGTCGTCTGATGCCAGAGACGTCCAGGTCCAACAGAAACACAGAGGGACATAATGGAATAATTTCTAGCAAACCTACCTGGGACTGCATCGACTCATAACAGAAACGTTAAGATTACCACAACATGCAAATGGAGAATGTTTGTGTGCAAGCACCAGACAAAACAGTAGAACAAAGGTTTAAATAATGACCTGCATTTTTAACAGGATCAAGCTAGGGTAAACTAACGTCTGCAGGGATCCTTTTTGGTCTGTTCCTGCTCCTGAGGAAAATCTTGGGAAGACTCCTTTGCTTCACAAGGTGTATCTGCTCAAATCCCAAAGCAAGGAAGACTATTTCCTGCACGTTTGTAGAGGAGATCACATTGTCAACTCTCTATATTTTGAGAAACTTGAGCTGTTTACTCAAGAATTTCACAAGAAAACTCAGGAAGAAAGGTTTTATGTAAAAACGAACCACATCAAAATAGCTGTTGTCTATGGACACCTTAACATTCTGAGACGAGAGTTACACTTGCCCGACAGTCTTGGAACATGTTGGTTTAACACTCATACATGGAGTAGAGGAGCAAGTGTTGCATGGTATCAGTGGTCAGCCAAAGCAGACCCTAGCCTCCAAGGTTCCTGGCGTCCAGCTCCATGGTACTGGCTTCCCTCAGTGGTTATTGAACCTCACACCTGGAGGTGAGGGAAGACTCAGCTTTTTTCTTTTTTAAACAAACTTTTCTCATCTAAGATTAATTAGAGAACCCACTGAGTGGTACCTTTCCAGACAAAACAAAATGAATGTGTCCCTCCCACCAATCCTTACTGATGGGCTGGAGCCTGGCACCAGGTACAGAGCTCAGGTGGTTGCCCAAAGCAGGAGAGAACATCTCTTAAATCAAGCACAAGACAGAAATAATTAAACTGTTTGATGGGACGAGTGATGGCGACACCACTTTGCTTTTTTTTCGGCATGATATGAGCACATAATATTTTCTCTTGCAGCAGGGATTCATTAGTTTCATGTGAAATGTGGGAGGAATGGCTAGCGATCATGAAGTGAATAGAAAGATTACAAGTTTGTCTCTGACAATCTTGCCTAGAACTCTTTTTTTTTTTTCTTATTTTCATCAGATCTTGCTTCATTTCCATACAATGCTGCCTCCATTCCATTCTTTTTTTTCGGATGAATTTATTGTAGACCCTTTGAATTATAATGCCCTAGGTTTAACCTGTTCAACATAGTTACGGTCAGACTCAGAGGAGGATGTGGCCATGAGAAGACACAGCATCTGGAAGAGAGGCACAGTCTGGCTGGCTATAAACTAACTTTTTCCACTCATAGCAGGGAGGCATCTGAGTACCTGCCTACACCTATGGTGCATAGAACAGCCACAGATTTCATACTGCCATCCCACTGGCAAGCAGTTCAAGGGACCCAAGCGTTAGCTGATATCAATCCATCAATGGGGCTTACTTACAACAGCCGAGGTTCTTGCCCTGTTCCGTTTGCTTTGTCCTATCATTTCCTTCTCATCAAGAAACAAACTCAATTATACTTTTCTCTGCTCCAGGCATAACTAACCAGCAGGCAAGCCCCTCAGTCAGTCCAGCCGTTTCAAATACCTCCATTCACGCATAGATACCTGAGATAAGAAGTGCTACTTCTATACTCCTCAAAGGCTGCAGGCGCAGCCATTAATCTTTCTTTCCTCTCACAGAATGCTAATAAAACAATCACCTCCCTATCCCTGAATTGGGTAGGTCCTAATTAACATGCTAATTGGGCAGATCTTCCCTAATGGCTCCCAAACCTCAGCAGTAATATGTTATTTAGATAGAAAAGAATTATCTAAAAGATAGGTAGAATTAAAAAACTGGCAAGCCAGAGCAGAGTTTGCGTAGGCAAAACGCTGAAACGGACGTTTCTGCTCTGAGAATTAGAATTCTCCACCTGCCTGTGCTACAGACCGACCATTTACATATTCAGTACCTTGCAAGGTTCAGAGCAAGAGGCGTTTTGACGGTAATGTACAGCTGTAATAAAGAATATTATTCAGGCAGAGCGAAACAGCATATGAGTAACAATGAAGTTTTTAAATATATTATTAAACCTGTTTATTTTAATAACTCTCTAAATAAATCTGGCTTTTATTATCTGACACAAAAACGTACAAGTTGTTTTGCAAACCCAGCAACGCCAGCAGCTCTGGCAGTTTGCATTCATGAGCAACTTCAAGATGGATAGTTCAAGTCTTAATGGAATTAGTCCACTGGGATGAGTATTGTGTTTGTGCAGTTAAAGTCTCCATATAATCAAATTTCCATGCGTTTGCTCTCTTCTGAAAATAGGACTCAATAATAATTTAAATCCCCCGTTAAGCTGAAATGAAAATACTGGCAGATGTCACAAAAGTTTGCCACAAGCAGCAAACTCTACAGTCCTCTCCTCTTAAATAGACGCAGAGAAACAAACCAGACCTCATGACATGAACTTCAGCAGTCATCTGTAAGGGTTGCAAGGGCTCTGTACCCAGGTGCCTGTGGCAGGAAGCAGCACCCAGGAGAGGAGGGGAGTAGCACCCAGCCAAAGCCATGTGATGCCCTCCTGTGTTCCAGCTCAAACACCCCAGTGCAAAACAGACTGTGCAAACAAATATCTCAGCTTCTTCCCTGCTCTTAGCATCTCTGCATTGTCACAATGTGTGTGGGCTCTAGGCATTAGGAGGATGGGATGGGCTTTCCTGAGCTCAGCTGCAAATCCCAGTCCATTCTTAAATCTGGCAAGAGGTGGCAGAACCTACACCACCACCCCCCTCCAACCTTGGCCCTGGGAGGAAGGTGAATAACAGCTGAACGTGGGCTCCTGTACCAGAATCCTTGGTAGAGCTTTGTACCTGCATTTATTTATCTGTAAATACTTACATCTACATACAGTTACTGTCCTTTCCTGCTACAGAACCCCTTTACAGAGGGTGCTAGTACTCACACCATGGTACTGTGCTGTGGACACTCAGCTTGCAGGAAAGGCAGTCTTCATATTCTGGACAGACTCTCAGACATTGGCTTAAAAGCAATGTAGCCAGAGACAAACAGCTTCAGGGTGAGGCATCTTCTGGGGTGTGTTTTCCTGACAGAAATACAGTTCCCTTGGCTGTATTTACATCTTCTGCACACTCACATAATGGTGCAATGATATAATAAATCCATCTCAGATCAAACCTGCTGCAGCTGTGAGACACGAAACACTGATCCAGTATAAATTTGCTCTGCTGACTCAGATTTGTTAAGAAAAATAAATGTTGACAGGTTAACTTTTCACTGAAAGGCTTTTTGCTGGATCACATAGCACCCGTCTGAGGCACTTCACGTCCTCCTGAGAACCCACACTAGCTACTGGAACACAGACATACGCTCCTTACCTTACGTTTTGGCTAATTCACTATTGACACCATTGCGTGTCCATACCTGATTTGGTTAAAATCTTTGTGGTTGGATGGTCCTGTGAGCACATGGATCTGATAGAAAAAAACAGAGAATGACATCTTTACCCTCTGCTGGAACTGCTCCAGAATGTGTTGCCACAGGGCAAAGCAGGGGAGCAGGTGAGTGCCCAAGGTATGAGGAAGTGTTATTCTGTGTGATGTGGAGCCCAAATGACATCGCTTCGCTAAAGAACGGGTCTGGCCTGAAACTCAAAGCTGCTGTTGACTTCGCTAGGGTTGGGCCAGTTACCTACAAGTGCTTTATCACAGAATCACAGAACATTAGGGATTGGAAGGGACCCCGAAAGATCATCTAGTCCAATCCCCCTGCCACAGCAGGATCACTTCACTGGAG
>JAOXOE010000776.1:3178292-3250651 GCA_028565055.1 Phoeniculus purpureus | reverse complement strand
TGTAGATGTGTAAAACAGAACAGATAAACAGTGTCCCAGTGTCCTAGAAGTGCCTTTTGCTCCATTGACCACAAACATTAAGTTGTAATGAACACTTGGGGTATATACTTGTAGATACTGGATATGTCAAAAGGAGAGCATTTTAATCTTGGGTACCACAGTGCCAACGTTTAGGTTAAAGAGCAGCAGCATGTGAAATGTAAATTGGAAAAGCTTTACTGTTTTGAATGAGATAAAAGCTGGACTAAAGGTTTTGTTTGTTGGCCATGCTATTCAGGGAAGAAGAGTGGCTTATTAAACTCAAAGTGGATTATTCCAAGCTAATTCAGATACAGGAAACATGGAAGCCAGTTTAGATATCCCTGAATGATCTTCACTTGTCACTTCACCACTTCCCAATGCAATGTGTGGATTTTACATTTTCCCTTTCTTTTTATCTTTTTTTCCACTGCACTAAGAACTAAGTTGAGTATTAAGAGAGGGAAAAGGATACCTGATTCTTAAGGGGTTTTGAGGGATACTGCAACAGCAAGCTAAAAGCCAGGGATTAGTGCATATACTGTGCTATGGAAAGCACTTGCTTGAGTACTGCAAATCTTAAAAATTCCCTGAGATTCTCTGAATGCATGTGTCTACAGTGAATCCCCCAAGTACACTAAGAACTGCATTCATTCCCTTTTCACTTCTCAGAAACCACAATTCACTGAGAATTGTTTTTCCATGGCACTAGAAGTGATTGCATCAAGACCATTTACTGTATCAGAACGGATATTGAGGTAGTGCTCCTGCCCTCTGCCTTAAGAGGTGACAAAGAGTTAAGGGAAAAGGACAGACATTGAAACTTGCAGAATTCCCCACTACTCAGCAAACGTTTTCCTCCATGACTTATGAAAAAGCAGACTGACCATCTAAATCATCACGAGAATTCTTTTACTTTCTAACTCAGCAGTCACAGAATGACTATTAAATACACCTCTGGGAAACTTAAGGTTTATTGATGCATGCTTGATGTCCAGCTTGTACATGTCCAGAATATTAAGTGACTGACATACTCTGCAAAAAAACCTTCAAGACCAATGATTAATTCTTATGTGAAAGCCATTATGAGAGACAGAGATTTGCTTTTCAGCATGATCAGCCAGAATCAGCAGTAACATCTTATCCATTAGGGGCCTGAAGCCAACTCTGAATAAAATGTGTGGTTGTAGTTTCCTGTATCCTTCTTTTGATAAGTGTAAGCAAATACAGGAAGAAAGAGTTTTGATAGAATGGAAAGATGTTTTCTGCTGCATGGGAAATGCAGGCTTGTACCCACAAGTGATGTATAACAGGAATTAATATTTTGAGAAACATAGATGTATATAGGTTAATAAGTGCTATCAAATGTGTATGTTTCATTTGAGCTTCAAGTCAATATATTACACAATTAGACATTGCTTTAGTTGTACTGACTCCTAAGTGAGAAGCAGCCTTCAGTCTCTATGAAAAAAGAACATTTGTTTAGTGCTTTCCTACATTCACAGGAGGAGAAAATGATGGTTTGTGGGCCATATGATAGTCCAACCTCAAGCGCTGAGCAGTGTCTGCCACTGTAAGGTGGCAGACCAAAAACTATGCTTCTACATTATCAGTGTCACAGCATAGTAGCTGTAGTGTGAGGTAAATCTTTTGTTCCTTTTTTAATATGCATCATGCACAGTGACAACCAGAAAGGACTGAAAAAGAGCAGATAACAAAACTATTACTGGGAAGAATGCTAACAAGTATCTCTTCTTTTCTGGTTTTTGTAACACTCGTAAACATTGCAAAACATTTAGGTCTTGGAAGGCTAACATCTCTTGGCCTCAGCTGCTGAAGCATTGGAAACAAATTTAATAAGAAAAACATGCTTGAATGCCAAAAACAGTGGCAATGCAGATCCACATAGTTTTAATCTACTGTGGGATGCTTTGTGTCAGCCACATACTGTTAGAAGGATTTCATAGCTTTGCACTGTCTGCAGACAAAATGCAGACATCCAGACTCGCCTTGAAACATATAAACATCAAGCAGTGCAACAGCACAGAGCTCTAGCTTTACTTTAACATAGTTTTCTAATCTCCTCCTAACCTCTCTTGTCTTCAGCTAACTTAAGAAATATTAAGAAGAAAATAATAAGTCATCTGCACCAAAGTTCTTTAGCAGCAGAAAAAGGTACACAGGCCTACCACAACGTTCTTGATTCCTGAAATTTCAAATTGATGAAGTGCATCGTGAGTTGACATGTGATAGGTGAACGTTACCCTAATTCATCTCTCATTAAAATTGAAACAGTTGTGACTGGCGTATTGGCTTATCTGTGTCAACTGAGAAAAACAAGAGTTGAGTTGAAACGGATGACATTGATGAGTCCCATTGACAATGTGGGCACATTTGACAATAGGCATGTCATGTTGGCTCACAGGCTTCCACAGTGTCAGTAGCATTTAAGTACAGGAGTTTACAGATGTGACGGAGTAACAAAAAGAGGCATTTCTGAATTTCCTCACTGGAACAATGAAAATAAAAACCTTGAGAATAGGAGTCATTTTTCACTGGTGTTCATGTGACAGTGGGGTCAATTTTTGAGAAGACTGTGAACGCAAAATGTTTAGTGAAATGAGACAGCTGTCATAATGCAAGAGATTCGTGACACTGGTGCACAGTGAGAGGAGAAAAAAAGAAAAAGAAGTGTTATTTTATAGTAGGTAGCAGTGTTTTTCCATATAAACTGTCTGAACACAAGAACTGAATGTATTTTGTAAGTCTGGTAAAATGTGATGTAAGGAGGTTCTGACACATAACAGCATTTGATATTTGCCTCTGGCTATTGGCATCTCTTGCATGGTTATGATGCCCTGAAATCACACAATGACATTCTTTCAGGGCTGTGATTCCAAGGTTTCATTGTAGTTACTACATCATCAGCTACACTTCTAAATTGATTTTCAAGGGAATAAATAAATAAAATATATGACTTTGAGAACCAAAGAGTCAGAACTTAGGATTACCAAAAGCCATCAGTACATGAAGTGTTGAAGGTGTTCATTGTACTCAGGTCAAAAGAAATTATAAGGAAGTGTTTAACAAGCTGTTGTGCCTACTATAGCTTCAAAAAATGTTAGCATGTTATGTTCTGTGGGTTCCATATTTGGGAAAAAGGAACGTTCTGAAAAATTACAGAATTTTTTCCTACCTGACTTTTGGACCTATTCTAGGATGCATCTGTGGGCTAAACCACTTCCTATTTCCCTTCTCAAAAATAATCCTCCTTTGATGAGGGTTTTTTTTTTTTTTAGTGAGGTCTCACTTCCATTTAAGACTCCAAGCACATAAATTATACAGAATTAATACTAAGAATATGGGAGTATCAGACGGTGTGTTACTGCGATTTTTTTCTGCTGGGTCTTTTTGCTTACTGCTTAGCTGTAGTTGGAACAATGTTTGCTGACACTTCCTTGTTTCATTGGGTGACTTTCAATAGCTAGTACAGTAAAGAACAGAGGCTTTCAGTGCTGTTTGTAAAATACATGCTTACAGTTTTCTAAAATGCAGTCAATCTTAGAAGAAAAACTGGAGGTTAACTGGTGTTAAACTGCACCAAATTATCTTCCAATTATGGTATAATTCAGAGTTACACATCAAAAAGGCATTGCTGTAAGTACAAGCTTATGAAAAAGAGAAGTTCAATTTAGTGCTTAAGTCTTTCATTAGACTCCCCAGTTTTCCTTCTTTCCTAACTCAATAATAGCTTAATGAAAATAAATTTTAAAGTGTTTTAGAATATCCAGGTGGATTGTTTACAGTAATTAGTTTCCAGTTGAGTGGCTGACTTGGAAAAATCTAACCAATTTTGCAGTTCCCAACCACATGCTCTTTCATAATTGACCATGAGTTAGGGTGTGTGATCAGAGTAAAACAAGGAATAGGCACAACATTGGTTTCATTTCAGTTCTTGACCTGAACATTGAGACAACTGGGACAAACACTATTATTTGAGCTGACACAGGGAGTGCAAAATAACAGCTGGAAAGCAGTGTCACCCAATGCCTGTCAACATTAGCAATATTGGCCATTCAGTCTTACAAGTGGTGTCCTATTTTCTCATACCCAGCAGCTATAGCTCTTGTTATAGTTGTGCTATAAAGCATGGGTAGAGAAGAGAGAAAATTTGGCTTCAGATGCACTGCACCACACAGATTACTTTTACCTTTGCATTTTACAAGAAAGACTCTAGTTCAGTAGGTGCATCAGCAGTCATGCAGACACTAGGTTCTATGGAGCCTCTAGCCGCTGTCTGGAGATCTGAGTGCTGAAGGACTGAGGGGGAGCAATGGACCTAGAAATGGAATTTACAATAAGGCAGGTACAAGGACTGCAGCTGAAGTCAAAGGGTATTTAAGATCTTGACTGGAGTGAGTCAAATCTGGAGAGCTGACACAAATGTGACACCAGGAGCCATAAGATGTCAGAAAATTTGAAAAATGCAGTCAGGAATAGCTAAAAGATGTGGACATGAGAAGTTAACAACCTCTGAGAATGGGCAGTCAGGGAATTCAGCAGTTATTTGAAGATAAAAAGAGAAGCTGAGGGAACAGATCCTATTGAGGATTTAAATATAGGCAGGAAAATTGGGAGGGTGTGGAGCAATGTTAGTAATTAAAATCTTGGCTATGCATCTATAAAATAATTCAGCATAAAATTTTAATGAGGACAGAATTCTGAGTCCTTAACTTCCAATTGCCTTGAATACAGTTGTCACTTACAGCAATCCTTTCTTAAAAACTGTGAACACATTTTTTAAAGGAAATTTTATGTGCGATTTGAACACTATTTTCAGTTTTTGTTGAATGCCATTCCAATGATACCTGTGGGCACTGTGCCAATAAAGTTTCAAGGAAGCCTATTGACCACTCATAGAAAGGGACCATACATTTACTACCTAACAGTCAGTCTGTCATGTTTACACCTCACTTACAAATATTGCAAATAACAGACCGGACTGATTGCAATTTATTTTTTCTTGCCTCAGTCATTGATTTCCACGGAACCACAGAATGGTGAAGGCTGGAAAGGACCTCTGGGGATCATCCAGTCCAACCCATCTGCTAGAGCAGAATCACCTAAAGAAGAAGACTGCACAGAAACACATTCATGTGGGTTTTGAATATCTCCAGAAAAGAATACTCTACAACCTCTCTGGGCAGACAGTTCTAGAGTTGTAGCACGCTCAAAGTAAAAAAGTTTCTGCTCATGTTTAGATGGAACTTTCTGAGGCCCAGTCTTGTCACTGGGCACCACTGAGTACTCTGGCCTGAACCTCCTGATACACATTTTTAGACACCTACAAGCATTGATAAAATTCCTCTCTCAGTCTTCTCCAAGCTGAACCATAAAGCATATTCTTAGCATGTCCACATTGCATCTTTCTACCAGCTCACTGTCTTTACTGCTTACTTTATTAATGTATGAGTAACACTGAGATTTCATTGATATGTGATTCTCAGCTTATGCACAATTACTTGAACAAAAAGGATCTCTACCGAAGCAAAGCTGATTAAAATTTGGGCTCATGTTGGTTACTCAGTGTTTGTAGAGTATTTGTAAAAGGAAGTGCTTTTTCAGGTACATCTGCTGACAGAGGAAGAGAGATCATCTACTGTACCTCTATTACTGCATCAAACCATAGTATCTCATGTGGCTGTGTAAGTACAGCAAGAACAATTTAACCATTGCACAGCTTTTCATAAAACAAGGCCAGAGGATGAATACAAGGATGGTGAGAGGACTCAAGTGTCTCTTCTATGAGTACAAGCTGAGGGAATTGGGCCTGTAGTGATAGGATGAGGAGGAATGGTTTCAAGCTAAAAGAAGATAGATTTTAGATAGATAGACAGACAGACAGACAGATAGATATTAGGAAGAAATTCCTCACTATGGGAGAGGTGAACCACTGGAACAGGATGCCCAGGCAGGTTGTGAATATCCCTTCCTGGATATGTTGAAGACTATGTTGGATGGTCTAGTGAGAAGTGTCCCTGTCTGTGGCAAGGGGGTTGGAACCAGATGATCTCTGAGGTGCCTTACAACCTAAGCCATTCTGTGATTCCTTCCTGGTATTGTTAAATTGATCCAATAAAGGTGGAATCAGCAGCATGTTCCGAGATCATCTATTCCTTGCAGGCTTTCATTAAAAGTCAAAAAATGAGTAAGGGTTATAAAACTATCTTATACTTTTGTACGACATAATCCTGAGTGTGTAAAGGGTAGACATGTCTGGAATACTGAATGAGTCACAAATATTCTCAAAAAATACAGTTGTACCATCATATTGCAGCCTCTATGATTATGTCTGAACGGGAAGATAAGGACAAAGCAAGGAATCTCACTTTCACCATTTCTTGCCTTGTGAGCACTTGTTTTGTTTTGTTTAAAATCTTCTGTATTATGACATGATTTTTCAGGTTTTCAAAAGCAAAGTGCAAAAATGGTTATTCAGAATACTGAATCATATAGGCATCAGTATACTTTGAATCTTTTGGTACTGTGTGTGGAAATTCCTTGTTTGAGTTTATGAAGTAACAGCAATTTGGCATAGGTTGTCATGCAGTAGGGAAAGGAGGGAACAGATTAGAAAACCATCTGGAAGATAACCCATGTCTTTTTTTTCAATATAGATTTGCCAAGAAAAAATCATATCAATCTAATCTAATTGCTCCTTTCTATTCCAGGCTAAGAGACTTACATAGATGAGAAGCTGTAGGCTTTTGACAGCCTTCAAATATTCTAGTAAACAACCAAAGCAGTGTTTTTTTAGACAAAAGTGTTAAAAGTTGGAGTGACACTGGTCAGAAAACTACATTTGGATAGAAAGTGTCTATTTTTCTCCATCTAAGTGGAAAAGTTCAAAGGCGAAGGTATTCAGTTGCAGAGAGAAAGGGTAAGAGACAGTTGGCTAAGAAAAAGACACGAGATGTAGCTGCACATGTGCTATTAATGTCATATGCTTATGAGTAACACTGTACACAGATATATAAAGGAAAACATGACTTCTAAGATAAAGAATCCCAGTAAGCCCTTATATACAGTACTCCCTTCAAGAAAGATTTGACCTGTTTGAGCTCAAAGAGAAACAGCAATTGTAGTAAAGATCTTAAACCCATTATTTATTAAGATTAGCCCCTTCTTGTGTGATTTCTGGGATTCTTGTCATCTCTTACCATTTTCATGTCTTCTTTCTGTCTTCCTTTCTGGGATTGTCATTCCCTTTCACATCTATCTTCGGGCAGTTTCCATCACTTTTGCGGTCACCTTTTTTCTCCTCCAAGTTCCTATTTTAAAAAAATCAAAAATTACTTCCTATTCTCTGTTTTAGATCTAATAGCATCTCTATTTGGTTATTACAATCACCCAGATAGATCACTTCTGGGTACCAGTGACTGAGCAAAGTTAATGAAAGCAGAAGAGAGATAGAGAGATGAGTAATACAAGCTACTGAGATGAGGTGAAAGGAAAATCTCTGGGCATGTGAAATCTCTGAGAATTTTAACGAGTAATAAAGCACTAAACAAAAATCTAGGAAATGACCATATGATTAGGAATAAAATTTCAAAAGTTCTAATGAGAACAAAAATTGTCCACTCCACACATTTCCAGTCCCTTCTCTCACAGTATAGCTTTCTTCTAGAAAAGGCTGGCCACATTTTTACACATCAAAGAAAAATGCACAAATGAAATTCACCCTGAGGCAGCATGAAAGTACCTCAAACAATTTAAGTTTACTAACCTTGTAAATACCTGAAAGCAAAGACTTATAATGGAAGGTGTTGAGCAAAGGCACTCAATGTCACAAGCTCTACCTATAATAACTTTTCCTTAATGTAGCTGTATCCTGTCCCTCAGCTTTTCAGCTGGAGGCTTATTTCACAGGTATCTTTGTCATTCTGAATAAAGCTCAATGACAACCCCAGTTAACCAAGATAGTTGAAAGATTACGGAGAGTGGTTTGGCAAACACATATGCCAATTCCCTCAGTAGTCTAGGGTGTAATCCATCTGGCCCCATAGATTTATGAGCATCCAGCTCACAAAGTAGGTTCAAAACCATTTCCTCATGGATTATGAGGGGCCTATTCTGTTTCCCATCCCTATCTTCCAGCTCAGAGGGCTGTGCTCCCAGGGAACTACTAGTCTTACTATTAAAGACTGAGACACAGAAGGAATTAAGCACTTCATTGTTATCATGATCCTTGGCCACGGTGTTCCCCTCTGCATCTAACAACATGTTGAAACAATCCTTATCCCTCTTCTTACTGTAAATGTACTTATAAAATGTTTTTTTTGTTATCCTTCACCACAGTGGCCAATTTTAGTTCTAGTTGGCCTTTAGCCTTACTAATTTTCTCCCCACAAAACTTCATTATGTGTTTTTAATACTCATAAGTTGCCTGCCACCCCTTCCAGAGACTATAAACTCTCCCTTTACTCCTGAGTTACAGCCAAAGTCCTGTGTTCAGCCAGACTGGTCTCCTACCCCATCATCTTGTCTTATGTGACTTGGGAATGGTCAGCTCCTGCATTTTTAAAATTAATTCCTTAAAGTATGCCCAGCCTTCTTGGGCTCCCACGTGCTCCAGAACTGTCTCCCAAGGGACAGTCTTAACCATGTTCCGAAAGAGACCAAAGTCTGCCCCCTGGAAGTCCAATGTGGTAGTTCTGCTGGCCCCTCTTCTTGCTTCAGCAACAATTGAGAACTCTAATATTTCAAGACTACTCTGTCCAAGATGGCCTTCAACTATTAGATCCCCTACAAGATCCCCTTCTCTGTTAACAAGTAGCAAGTCAGGGAGTGACTTCCTCTTGTTGGCTCCCTAACCATCTGCGTTAGGAAGTTAACTCCCACATAGTTGAGAAACCTCCTGGACTGTTCCCTCACTGCTGTATTGTGTTTCCAGCGTATGTTTGGAAAGTTGAAGTCCTCTGTGAGAAAAAGGAGTAGAGATCAAGAGACCTCACTCAACCATTTATAAAGTATCTTATCCATCGGGAGGAGAGGAGAGACGAGGAGAGGAGAGGAGAGGAGAGGAGAGGGAGAGGAGAGGCCAACCGCACCCACCAGGTCTGGGCATTTGAAAAGCCCTTTGGTGCTGCGGCTTCACCCACACCTCTCTCAAGGTCAGCTGCTCGGCTGATTAAGGGAAGGGGAAGTGGGGCAAGGCTCCTCTTACCACCTGTAGCCGAGTTTGTTCCTCCGGACTACTGCGGGGTTGGTCTGGTTTTGCTTGTCTGAGGCTGCTGGCAGTGTCAATAAAAGAAGAGCTCACATAGATGCACAGTGGAAGCAATCTTTGAATATTTGATGCGAATAACTTTCTAGGGTACTGAAATGGGTACTAGAAACATAAAACTGTAGTGATATCCAGAGAACAGAATAATGGTCAAGATGCTTATGTGCTTTCCCATTAAACGTTTTCAGCTGAGCTATTAAAGTGTATGCTGTTTGCTGGAACTCAAAGACCTTGGTACGGCTGTATATTTCTGAAATACTCTTCTTAATGGGAAGTGAGACATTACCATCTGTAAGTAGATACAAGCAGCTATTATTCTTGGACCAGCGTTTGGAATCACTGTTGTTGAACGAAAGCAGGTATGAAGTGCCATATTTTAAACATTACAGTTCTGCCCTTAAAACCCATAGGATTAATTTTTAAATATATAACTAGAGTGGTAAGCACCCATAAAATAGGATTGAAGACAAACAATGGAACTTTGCAAAACTATACAAGAACTGGGATCCTCATACTAAGTAATTCACAAATATTCTTCACCTTCAGAGGATTGAGGTTGTCTGGGTGGGGGCAATAAAAGAGGGTTTGGTTAACCTGCTGCTGTTGTTTTGCTTTCTATAAGAACCAACAATATTAAGATTTGTGAGCAGAGCCAACTGATAGTTTTGTCTTCTGATACATAGAGTATAAAGACAGTAGACTGTCAAAAGGATGAGAATCTTGGCTAACCAGTATAAATTATTTTGTATTATAAATTATACAAACTATTGTATGTTGTTTCTAGCTAAAAATACATGAAAGGCAATATTTGAAACTGACAACAATTTTTAAGAAAGATTCCGTACCTCTGAAGCATTTCTCCTACATTTGGAGTGTTTGCTTTACTTTTTGGAAAAATTAATTATGGTTTCCAAGGTCTTAGTTTGATTATTTGCTCATCTAAGAAATTTATCCTTGATGCATTGCCCTTTCAGTTCAAATAGCACTCAAGACTCTTTCTGAGGAAGATTTATGTCTGTACAGAAAATGCAACAACAGATTCTAAAACTTCTTGATGATAAGAAAGAAGATAAACTAAATAACTTCTGTAATTCTGATATTATGGAACTTTTCTTAAGGTGAATTGTTGCAAATGACCATCAGTTTTTTATTTTAAAATGCAAATTGACAATTTTGTAGATAGATTGTCAAGTCATAATCATGTTATAAAACTTACTGATACATCAAAAGGTAAGAAGCACTCCAGCAAATCACACTAAGAGCAGTCATTAAGGTTCTTGGAAAACCTGACAGTCCTTTGTTCCTATTTCTACCTCTTCCTTGCTCTACTAGCAGTGCATGTGTGATGTGACATGGGTATTCTGATCAATTCTGGTCATGGCTGTTCCTTCCTCCTCATGTTCTTCACCTACTTCAGCGTGGGTCCTTTCCATGGGATACAATCCTTTACAAACTTTTGTCATGAGTTCTTCCTATGGGCTGCAGTCTTTTAAGGACTACTTCTGCATGGGTCGTTTGCATGGGGTACCACCCTGTAACAGACTGCTCCAGGGTGGGTCATTCACACACTCTTCATGAATGACCTCTCTTTCCAAAGCATACTTGTACAGCTGAAGTGTAGAATCCCCTACGTCATTACGCATTTCATTTCTGTACTCAGTACGGTCAAGAGTATACTTGCATGCCTATATCTACCTGCAGAGTAAATGGTGGCAAATTTGGACCCAGATTTTAAACATTAAATCACCATGAAATCCTCTTTTAAGCTCAGTGCAGTGAGACTCTGTCTTATAAGAATAAAGGATAGTTGAACACATCTTTTCACCCAACTTCCAACACAGTTTTCTGTGCAAATATAATTCTTAATTGCTGGAAGAGCAGATAAGCTGGAATTAAGTATGACATAAACAAAAGCAGAGCAAGACGGTAGCCTAAAGCTTGTTCAGCTCTTGTAAAGACAGCTGAAAACAATTTAATTTTGCTTCAGTATTGATGTGGAAACTGGTCTGGAATAGATGTTTCCCCTGACTCCAATTAGAAAAGAAAAAATGGAAGCAAAGAAGGTCATTGTTAAAAAGGCATGTTCTTATTGATAACAATATAATTTGTAGCTGCTTTCCAACTGAAGTATGCTTCAATGGCTAATTAGAACATCCAGAAAAATACTTTTAGAGTGAAAAGCCTTTCCTTCTTGTAGACACATTTCTCAGGGATGTCTTTAGCACTGACTGTTCTTCAGGGAATTAATGTTTAAACAGATAATTAGCAATCTGTCTAAATATCCCTGATTTTTGTTATGCTTAGCTTTTGATTAGCTTTAATCTTTGCTTCATACCTGTGTTTAATACACTACAGAAGTCTCCTGAAATGCATTTCCACAAAGTTGTATCTGGGCAAATACTGTAACAATATGTTCAAATACTTCTCTGAATGTAAAAGAACTATTTCCTACAACCGTATTATGCTTTAAAAGTAAATATTAAAAACCTATGGTTCCATTTGTATACATATTTTCCTGAATAGATTTTTATATGAATATGTATACTCTTACACAAGTGTAAATATGTGCTTTTCTTAGTTTTATCATTGGCTCTTTTGCGTCATAGGTTCCCCCTCATTTTATTAGACATCAGGAATGATCCCATCAAACGTACATTAGAATTTAGAATGAGTCATGTGCAAAACCACTAGTTTAAAGTACAACATAAGATGTAATATACTTAAAACTATACAGATGTTGCTTAGATTACTTATGGAATAAAATGTATTTCTGCAACCAGGATTGGGTTTATGCAAAACTGTCTGAATTCATTGGACTATTTATTTGTAGTGAGTAAATACAGTTTCTTTACTACAGTACTTGGCATGTAGGTCTTTATATCAAAAGAACAGAGAAAATTAAATTAGTCCCCTAGGTATTTAAATAATTTTATTGCACTAATTTTTGCTTTCTCCTGTCTTCAGTTATTCACTGCACTGATGGTTTTGCTAGATTTGGATATTCATACAGTGCAGTTTTAGCTACTCAAAATCTTTTAGCATGACTAACAAAGAGACTCACTGAACAGCCAGTGGTCCCCTTATGAACAGATGGCAGAAATTGATGCTGTTAGCATCAGACCACCCATTAAACTCTGGTGAGACCACAATGGCTAATTCTTCATCTGTCCCTGTAGAATATTACTTCACAGTGCACTAATTTAACAGTGTATGAGAAAAGTGAGACAACTGCAGGAGGAGGTGGCTTTTTTCTTCCCTTTCATCATTTAGGCTTCAGATATGCCAAGAGGCTTTACCATCCACTGGTAGAAGTGGATTCAGTCTCATCTAACTGCCTGTGAAGGAGAGTTGTATCTAGCAGTCAAATAGAGCTTTAAGTCAGTATCTCATCCACGTACAAGAGCAAAGTTTTGATGTCGAACAACATATTTGAAGATAGCTCTGCCTCTGTACCTATTTTTCCAGTAAAGACGACAGACCTATGTCTTTAAGAGTGTTCTGGATTTGGTGAAATCATGTTTACTTACGGTATTCCTGCATCAGACTCTCTTCCAGCATACAAGGAGATAACTCGTCTCGGCTGTGGGGGTGTTTACTTTTCCCTCCCGCACACCTGCAGTGTGCGCAGGGCAGGAGGGGCAAAGGGGAGAGGTGGAGGCCGCAGGGGACAGGTTGAGCAGGTGGAGTGGGCCAGACAGATTTTTGTGGTCCTTAATTGGGGACAGGGTATACCTTTTACCCTGTTCTTGGTACCCCTTCCCTGTTTGTGTGTCTTGGGAGTCTGGTTTTGGTTTTGTTTCTGCCGGTAGCACACTGCGGCCTGTCTGGCCTTCTGTGGCTCTCTGTCCCTCTTCTGCTTCACACACCCCCTGCCCGCTTTTTCCCCCTTCCCTTTTTATCCTTCCCTTTTATCTTCTTGCTATATCCATCCTTTTCCGCAAATGTTTGCACTGTAGCCTAGGGAAATGCTTAAATTGAATATTTAAGTTTTGCCTAGGAGATTCCCAGTCTTTCCTTTTTACTCCTGCCTCGTCCACAGCTTTTAGCATCTCTCAGGAACCAGGGGTTATCAGGTCTGGGCCGGGGCAGGGATGGACTTGAATTGAGGAAGAACATTTTTTTTTCCTTTTCCCCTTTTCCTTTCCCTTTTTTTTGGGTTTTTTTTCTACTTAATAAAGTCTTTAATAAAGTTTAATATTTCTAATTCCAGTTTCTGGATGTGTGTTTACCTCTTCCCCCCCCACCCCCAACAGGGTGCAAGGACATTTCCGTCTGCACAGCTGAGCAGATTACAACTTTATGGGCTAACCTGGTACTAAACCATGATAAAGAGGAAGAAATAGATGTTGTATAGCTGACTGCCAAGGTCTGTGAGTAAAACTTATTGCTTGTTCACTTTTTCCATGTATTTCAACTGTTTTTGTTTACGCATGCCTCTGCGCTTTGAGTTACATGTTTTCTCACAATGATTATTTATTTTAACAACACAGCTTCTGTGAAATCCTGCTGTCAGGGAATTAGTCAACAGAAAGCTAACCGTGCATATTGTACTGCAGTTACACTATGACCCTGTCTGCTTTTCCACCTTGTCAAAAGTGATTTTAAATTTCACCTTACAGTAGTTAAGCCTGACTTCCTTCTGAAAGTTTTATTCCTATCTGGTCATTCCCTAAGTGAGTAGGTGCATATTTATTTAATGCTTCCTTGGCATATGGATTAGCTCCTAAACTGACAAGCTCTTTAGCACTTGTGGTCTGGGTTTTTGAATTCATTGCCAAAAATATATCAAAACATTGACTCCTTCTTATCACAAGGAGGAAATGCTACTTCCTTAGGAACCATTTACATTTGGTTTAGCTGCATATTCTCAGTATATTTTGAAATAACATGTTTTATCAAACAGTATATTGTCTAACTTGGTTTTGACAGCATCTATAATTAAAAGTTATGGCAGATACTTTAAAAGGAACAGACTGTATTGTAGAGATTTTTCACACAATATGTTGTGTGCTATGGCATGCATGCCATTGAATTCTGAACAAGCTATAACAATGTGACTGAAATAGCAAAGGTTTATAAAAAATTCTTTAGAAGCAAATGTGAATGAAGAAAGTGAAAATATTTTACTACTTTGAACAGAGACTATGATTTACATACAGGTTGAAATGGGAGTCAGGAGTCACAAAAACAGAGAATACACTTGGTTCTGTAGCTGTTTCTTAAAGAAATCGTCTGCTGGTCAGACTGGGAAATAGCATTTCAGGTTTTTATTACAGAAATGATTTTGTTGGTATTAGCCTAGAAGTATATATTTAAGAACCTGCTTTCCAAGGGCTTATTGGGGTCAAGTGAGGATGGCTTCCAAGAGAAAGCTTTATGTCAGTCCTAAGTGCATACAGAACCGCTTCTTACAGGATAAATGAGATTGCATTAACAAAAGCACAGTTTCATTTTGCAAGACTCCAAGTATTCCAAGGTGTATGCAATAACCCAGACTGCTAATGTCTGTACCAAGAATGCTATTGGACCGTACTGCCACTTGCTTTAGATCTGTGAGCCTGGGGTTTTTTTCCTTACGGAAAAGAAGAAATGGGAAACCAGAAGGACAGACAGGAAAATTATGAGAATAGTGCACGCTCATCTGCCTCAAGGCTGAGGCACTCAACAACTATCTCAGTTTTCATTGGCAGCAACTCTTTCCATACCTCCCAAGTCGATGGACTGCAAGACAAGTATCAGGGGGAAAAGTTCCTCCAACTGTAAAAGAAGATCAAATCTGTGACCACCTGAGGAACTTGAACATACATAAATTGGAGTACTGAGGGAAGTGTCTGATTTTTTACCAAGATACTGTCAAGGATCTTTGAAGTATCCTGGCAGTCTGGTGAAGCCTTTGGTGACAGAAAAGGGGAAATATGGCACTAATTCTTAAAAACCTTAGAAAAGAGGACCTTGGAAACTACCAACCTGTCAGTCTCATCCCTGTAGCTGCAAAGATTGGGGAACAGATCCTCCTAGAAGCTATACTAAGGCATGTAGGACAGGGACGTGATTTGAGACATCCAGCGTGGCTTCGCATCTGACAAACGTACTGACCTTCTAGGATGGAGTGACTACATTAGTGGAAAATGGAATAGCCTTGCACGTAATTTATCTGGACTTCTGTAGTGTGTTTGGCATGGTGTCTCACAGCATCTTTTTCTCTGAATTGGAGATATATGGCTTTAATGGATGGACTGGTTGCCAGATAAGGAGTTGTTTGAATGGTCACATCAAGAAGGTAGTGGTCAATGGCTGGAAATCCAGATGGAGATTTGTAACAAGTGGTGTCCCTCGGAGGTCTGTACTGAGACAAATACAGTTCAGTATCATAATGAATAGGCAGTGGCATCAAATGCACATTCAGAAGGTTTGCAGCTGACACCAACCTGAGTGGTGCTGTTGATATGCTAGAGGGACAGGAGGTCATCTAGAAGGACCTGGAGAAGCTGGAGAAGTGGGTCTCTGTGAACCACATAAGGTTCCATAATAAAGGAAAAGGGGAGGAAAGAAAAAGAGAAGTACAGTTAGAGCTGTTGCTAAGTGACATATGCTTGCTGTTTAGCTGGACTTTGTTTCATCCTGAAATCCTGATGTCACTCATCACTTAACAAAGTAAATGGTTTATTAATCAAGTAAACTAATTTGCTTGCTATTGCTAACTTTACTTGTTACAAGTAATCTTATACCATGTTGTCCTGAAAACAGTTATCAGAATGGTTTGCCATTCTATAGCCACACACAAAAGACAAAGGAAAGTAAAACAGAGGAAGACCTGATCAACTTAATCAGAATGGAAAAAGGTGTAGCTTTTCTGAGGTCTCTGAAGATAGGTCTGCTTACAGCTAACAAGGCTGATTGGGCACCTTTGCTCTTGTAAATGAAAACAGAGTAATTGCTTTATTCAGGGATCATTGACCGTTTGCAGTCTCCTCTGCACTGTACTGATCTTTTCCCTTGAAACTCTAAAGATTACTTGATAAACTTTTTCTGAAAACAACAGCGTGAACTAGCAGTTCGATATTCCCCTTGTGAATCAAAAATTCAGATGAAAGCATTCATCACCTGGCTTCATTATATTGTTTTGTTATAAAAACAACATGAACAGCAAACAAAACACGTTTCATCAGTATGTAAATTAATTACTGAATATTATCAACACTTCGTAATCATTGATATGTGACTGCTAAATTCTAAGGTGCCATCAACAAATGTTAAGAATGTTCTTCATACCAGAGAGAGCTTCTTAGTGCTCGTTCTGTTCTTTAAGAAATTATTCCAGAAGGCTTTCCTTTAATTAACTGTACCACTTGGAAACCTGTTCTGCTTCAAAAACACTTTTGATCCCATAAAATGCTGCTGATTTTCCAAGAGCTTTGTGGATACTTCTGTCATCTGGCTGCAACCCAATGGATCATGCCTGAGGCTTCTGCATGGAACACTTTTGGTTGGTCCAAAAAGAAGGGACGGACAACAAAGCAGTAGGCCATCACTAGTGTTACTGTAGTTTACAGGTAAATGCAACTGCCTCCAAATCCCAGTTACCCCAGACTTCAACATTGCTTAAAGCCAAAGGAGAACCCACAGTATACATAGCTATTCACAGAATCACAGAATCACAGAACATCAGGAATTGGAAAGGACCTCGAAAGATCGTCTAGTCCAATCCCCCTGCCACAGCAGGGTCATAGTTACAGACTGTTGCACAGGAACATATCCAAGTGGGTTTTAAACATCTCAAGAGAAGGAGACTCCAAAACACCCTTGGGCAGCCCATTCCAATGCTCTGTCACACTCACTGGGAAGAAGTTCCTTTTGATATTTATATGGAACCTCCTATGTTCCAGCTTACACCCATTGCCCCTTGTGCTATCATTAGATGACATTGAAAAGAACCTGGCTCCATGCTCCTGACACTCACCCTTCACATATTTATACACATTAATGAGGTCACCCCTCAGTCTCCTCCAAGCTCCCTCAGCCTTTCCTCATCAGGGAGGTATTCCACTTCCTTTACCATCTTCATTGCTCTGCGCTGGACACCCTCCAGCATCTCTGTGTCCTTCTTGAACTGAGTGGCCCAGAACTGGACACAATACTCCAGATGTTGTCTCACCAGGGCAGAGTAGAGGGAGAGGAGAACCTCTCGTGATCCACCAACCACCCCTTTTCTGATCCACCCCAGGATGCCATTGGCTTTCTTGGCCACAAGGGCACATTGCTGGCTCATGGTCATCCTGCTGTCCACCAGGATCCCCAGTCCGTTTCTCCTGCACTGCTCTCCAACAGCTCAGTCCCCAACCTATGCTGGTCCCTGGGGTGGTGAGGTAATGCAGACCGAAGCACTTAAAAGCCTTACAAGCAATAATCTTGTTGCTCTTGAAAACATAACCCTTTCTTGTTCGGGTTATTTTTTGGTGTTTCAGAATTGCTTTCTGCTCTTTGCCTTTTTTTGGTTTGGTATTTTTCAGAAGCCAGTTTTAAGAGAAAGAACTTTTAGTTGCCTGCAAAGAACAAAATGCAGGCAGGAACCTTTTGATTTGTAACCTTTCCTAAACACCAAAAAGCCATGTAGAACATCCCCTGGTAAGACCTGGGTCACGATCCCTTACAAGCCACTCCCTGCTCAAGCGAGAGTGAAATGGTTTTAGGTTAGGTCAAAAGAGAAAAGACTGTTGAGCCCAGCTGAGGGTCTAACCTTGGGCTTTTTGAGATGACCTGTTTATTGAAGTCGCTGTGTGGAGTGTGATAGATCAGTGGGGTTTGAAAGCTCCCTGAAAGCTGTGTGGGCTGAAAGCGTTCAGGCTATGTAAATAGCAACTCCTGTTCCAAGGAGTGAAGTGTGCAGATTTTGCTCATTGCTTCCACACAAACGAGTGACCAAGTGAAGAGAAAACTGGTCAAGAAAAACGTATGCAGAACAAAAACGTGTACCTGCTTCAACTGAAATTCATCGCCGCCAAAGGCTCATCAAATAATTACTTCGTCTCGAGCAGCCGCGTGCACCGTACGATTTGCTTGCACTAGGGCTGAATAGGGTTAATTTTTGCCTGAGAATTTTAACATCGCCAGCCCCCTCCGAGCGCTCACTGAGCAGCAACTCCGACTGAAAATGCCACTGGAATAACTGGTGTTTAAAAGGACCATCTGCCCAATCCAGATTGATTCTGAGCTGACAATGTTCTGGTTTTAATCGCGTGCTTTGTTGTGCGGTAGCAGGAGACAAAGAAATAACAGAGGTACCACACAAGAGTCTATTAATGGATCAGACCCAGTCCGTGCATCACTCCGCACAACAAAGATGAGAAGATCATGTTGGAATACTTCATTTCTGCTGAGAACTGCAGAGGCTGTTTAGGCTCTGTGCAGGAGATCACAGACATTTTGCCTAGTGCCATATCTTTGTTCCATTTGCCTCCCCAAACCTCTGCAGGCAGGTCAAAGGGCTGGGGCATCAGGCAGGCGTGGGAGTACTGCTCCTCAGCGTGGAAGGAAAGAAGAACCTCCGTAACCTTTCTGGAGCAGACCTTTAACAGAGAGAGTCACATTGTTCTTTCAATAAAAATCACTTCTGTGCTGACAGCAGGATTTATTCCAACAAGACTCGTTTTAAAACATGCCTATTTCCATCAATTTCCCTTGAATAATGTTTATTACTGGGTCATCTGCCCTGAAAGTGGAACTGCAGGCAACATACTGACCAGACTGCATCGTTGTCCTTGGCTGCTGATGTTCTATAGCCTATGTCTTCACTAGCCTTCCCTGCTGTTGCTGTATAGAATTCCCAAACTACCAGTACATTACACTTCTCCCGCCCCCAGCTCCTGCTTACGCAAACATCCAGCCGGAGACTTTCTTGGTTGTGCTGGAATTAGTAGAAAAGCTCCCACTACCTTCACTCCAGTGACAATGGGATCAGATGCTGGGTGGGTGTATGGAAAATCCTCAAAGCACCAGTTTGGAAGCTCTTAACAAATACCATCCTTTACTGTATTAAGAGGAGCTGCTTGATAAAGATTCAGCTCCCCTGGTGAACAGGGGGAGGAGGCTGATGTTCTCGATTTGCCATGGACAGCTATCCCTTGCAGCACCAGGCAACCCATTTCTGTGCTAGTTATGAAATCAAAGAAGTTCTACAGTAACCTAGGACCAAAGACTCTACTACCTCTCCCCTGAACGTTGAGATGACAGGTGAGGACATCCCATAGTCAGACAAAACGGGTAACAGCCCGGGTAGTTTTGTAATTGTCCGAGTCTGCAAGGTCTTTATTTGGGAGTTGAAACAACAGGATCTCTTACAACTGGAACTGAGACTAAATGAATGCCACTGCCTTTATTCTGGCAGCTGAATCCCAGCAATGCTTTGCAATTGCCATGTTTGTGATGTAAATATACCACCACTGCCGCCCTGAAATAGATTTCTTCTGCCCTACTCATCAAAGCAAAAAATTTCCTCCAGCTGCCGCTGATCAAGAATTTGGAGAACATTACCCAGACTATTAGTATTCTTCACAGACTGCCAGGTGCACAAAAAACTCACCAGCATCTCTCTCTCTGTGTCTCAGTCCAGCTAATTGAATCGTGGCCTGATTGGGGGTTCGACAGGCAATAAAAATGTTATTTTCCCAGTTTGCAAAGTTTTTACCTACCTCAGTGAGCAAGAGAGCGATAAGGGACAGCTCCACAAGAAAAATCAGGTTTGCTGCCGTCATCCGAATCAGGGTTCAATTTTATGAGTGCTCAGCTTTTCTTCTGCTTCCCTACTCATATTCCTGTTAGTGCTGCAAGACAAATGAGCTAGCAGGTACCACAAAAGGTCAAAAGACAGATAGCAAGAGAAATTTCAGCATAAATAGATTTTCTCATCCATTTCATGGTCCTGCAGTGTACAGATGAGATTTCTGCTCTGGTTGTGTTCTCAAACAGGACTGCTTCAGCCTAGTTTAACAGAGAGGGCACTGCTGCAGGAGAGATGACCAAGAGTCAGCCCAGCTCGGTGTCCTGCCTCTCCAGCAGCTATCACAGAGCACTTCTCTTCTGAACACTGCAGTGCTTCAATCTAAGAAACAACACCGTGATTTAGCATCAGGTGAAGCACAGGAACACCCAAAGTCAGGGAGAGGGGCTGGTTTCCCCACTAAACTCAGCTGGAAGGGAACCAGCTGTAGGGGGAACAAAGGGATCTTACAGCTGAGAAACCATCATCTGCTGTGAAGAACTGCCAGACCTTTTCTATGGAAATGGAGCACCCTCGTGCTTCCTAGTTTTCCAAAGGGTCCCTGCATTTGTCAGAGGAAGCATGGAAATGAGCTACAGCAGTGGCTGTGCCAGGCAAACCCTCTCTCCCGCTATCTTCAGCTTGTTTCTCTTTTTAACTCCAGCACATGCTTCCTACATCCCCTGCTTGCCACGCTGGAGGGACCTATAGCCCTGCTCCCAGTCCGAGTCTCAGGACACAGTCCCATCTCCAGCCTAGATGCATCAACGCCAGATCAGCTAATGGAGAAGTACAGAAGGCTGAGATCAGAAGCTCTGCAATCTTCACAAAACCTGGGGTGCTCTACAAGCATTGCCTAGAACAGAGCACAAGGTACAAGGAGACAGAACAGAGCTGCCATGCCAGCATCCACAGCACTAATGGCTTTGCAGCATCCCATTGACTGAACTTGCAGGTCATGGTCGGGATGAAGGTCCCTGGAGGCCCATGTGAAGACTGGCTTTGGGCCAGCGCACAAACTTGCTGCCGGGCTTTCATGAGCAGGTTAGACCCTTCAGCCCTGCCATTGCTACATGAACTTTTCCACCTATTAACCTCCACAATCTTTCTAGGAGAAGGTTCGTGGCTGATGTGATTCAGCTCACCTCCGGTAAAACCAGCAGGGCTGCAAAACTGACCTCACATCTGTAAGGGTCCAGATATCTTACTATTTTAAGAATTAACAGGCACCACACAGCAGGAATGACTTTGGCTAACTCTGACAGCATCCCATATGTCAGCATCTGCATAATATTTCCAATTTGCTTGTTTATTGAAAACTAGTGTTTCCGAAGTACTCACCGAGGGTGCTTTTTAAATAGACACGAGCCTCAAATAATTGCCAATCCACTCAAATTCTATTTAACAAGCTCTTGAGTAGAGCCTGCTCTTCCAAATTGATTTTGTGTTTGGGGCAAACTTCAGCAGAGCTCAGGCCAGCTCTTAGCATCCAGCTTTGCTGTGTTAACTGCCATGTGCTTAAAGAAAAGCCCCACCTCCTAAAAAACCAAAATACAAATCAGGAATTAAGGGCTTTCAGCTGCATTCAGTTGTCAAACAGGCTCTGGAGTATTAACAGATGCAAACAGTATGTATTTTGGTGGAATTAATGTAGAGAAGGAAGACTGATGATGCACAGTTAAGCACCAGATTCTGAATTAAACCCTGGCTTTATGCACTTGACTGGTAGTGTGGCACCCACCTGCACAGATAGAGTCCAGGGTCTGGCAGCATTTTCCAACCTCACTCAGGTCTGTTTTGCGGAGCAGGAAGGAGGTCTGGGCTGTAATTCAGCTGTAACCATTCTCTCGAGTCAGGAGTTTGGCAGACAAGGTCTCCTCTGAGGACAGTAGTGTTTGTTCAGCTAATTATTTTTCCAGCTGGGTTGACCTTTTTTAAATTAAAGGAGAAGTATACTGAGGTTACGTTTCCCACAACTGCAGGTTGTTTCTTATGGCTTGAAATACATTTTATAAACGTGAACACGGAACACGGGTGAGATGCTACGAACATACTGAGAGTTAGGAATGTGGCTCTTCAGAGAGCTGTTATTAACCCTTGCCAGAAAAGGCCTTTAGGCTACAATGTGAGAACTAGGCTGGTTTCCTTCACGAAGGTGTCAGTGTGTGCGTGTAGCACTTTGGGTTGGATCACTGTTGGCTCAAAGTGGTACATCCCCGTAAACAGCACCCTTCGAGTCTCCCTGACTTGCAACACCGCTGTCAATATGAAGCTTCTATCAGCTTCTGCAAATTTCAGAAATGAATATCATAACTGGGAGGTTTAAGAAGTTGGTAAAGGTGTGAACGAAAAGGAAGTGCTGTGAGGCGGTTTAAATGGAAAAACCATGGCACAAAGACAAAAGCAGTCACAGGACTTTTCTGGCATATAAATGAATTTCTCCTTACGCTGTGCAGGGATGTATAAAAGTAGAAAACACAGAGGAGAAAGAGTTGGAAAAATACTTGCACCAAGGTATATAAGAGGTTCATCCAGCCTTCTCTGTGGAAGAGGAAGAGATGAGTTCATTTAGCAGTAGTAGAAGATTCCTTTGGACTGACTCAGTTATGCTGAAATTGGAAGAAGTTTTGAAGGAAAACTTCAACTTGAATTACCAGCATCCTCAGAACAGGAGGCCTGACCCTGCCGTGCTGGGAGTCTGCCTGAGTGAAAGCTACACAAGACCATCCAGAAGAAAGAGCTGCTCTGCAGAGTGTCTTCACATGTGGCAACTTGTCCTCACAACCAGAAACTGCAGCAATGCAGTCTGGCATGTCAAACTTTAGAGGAGCTCAAGATAGTCATAGAAAGGTAATTATTACTCAATATAGCAGCATCTTTTTATCTCATGAAGATCAACAAGATTTAAAGAGCACTGTGATGACTACAGCGCACAGAAGACTTCAAAGCGCCTAACGGTGGATTCAGAACACTAGTGAGAAACTGGAGCTAATCTCGTGTCACAAACTGTGTGTGTGCAAAAGAAAAAGTGGAGACAGCCAAAGGGAGAAACTGAGCCATCCCTGTCACTTGCAGTTATACAAAACATCAGGCCAGAGTCTAATTTTCCCTCGGAAGCAAATACTTACGGCACCTGGGAAGATGGGAAGAGGCTTGGTTGAGTTTTAACTCTCAACAAACAATGTTATAATGAAACACTGCAGAATCCTTCTCTAGGAGCTGATATCCTGTGGACACACTTATTTCACCATGGCTCTCCTTAGAGGACACTGGTCTAGGGACCCGAAACGGTAGACAGATAGATATTCATTCCTTCTTAAAGCTGGAGACTTACAATCAGAGTCACAGAATGTTACAGGTTGGAAGGGACCTCAAAAGATCATCTAAGTCCAACCCCCTTGCTGGAGCAAGATAAGCCTACAGCACCTGGTGCACCCAGGCTGTCTTCTATCAAAGCAGAAATCAGACCTGACCCTGTCTAGCTGAATCCAACATTCCATCTCTCTGTTTCTTCACCCACTCCTCTGGGTACTTTGCATCTATCCTGTGTAGATGTCTTCTGTCATCTCCTTCGGCTGTCATGAGCTCCTACAATATTTACAGCAACTCTACAGTGTCTCTCTAGTTTGCCCAAGTTTCTCCATCTGCCACACTTCGTGTATCTTGAATTTCTATGCTCAAAACATAGTGCTAACCTTAACTTAAACACCAAACACACCTCTTCGGGTCAGAGCTGGTGTCCTCCTTCCACTGATTAAACCAGGTAGCTTAAAGGTCAACTTTTCTATTTTCAAATAGGTTTTTTTTCTATGTTCAGTATTTAAAACACTTCAGGCAGGATGCCGTCTGGAGAGGCTCTTCACCCAGGGATTTTGGTGTGGTTTCAAGCCTCATTCCAGTCTCAAAGGAGACTAAGACTTCATTCTTGTGAAAGGTGTTTCCTGTGGGAAATCACTGCACTTCGTAAGTAAAACCAATGTAATATCAGTAGGGAAGTGGAGGTTCAGACACACGCTTAGCAAATCACTGCTTTATTTATGTGCTTTGCTTCAGGGTATATGAGTGGCATTTACTGGCAACATTCTAGCTTAATTTTATTAAGCAAATAACTGCTTAGAGGCCAAATTTCTACCAAGAAATGGCCTACTATTGCTTCTTTACTAGTTGAAAGTAATGAAAACTCTTCAGGTTTTATATTTTACAAGCAAGTCTACATTACTTCTGCTAATATGAATTAAATTTCTGCCAAGAGATGAAACCTATAAATGTTTGAATTGACCTAGACTTGCTCTTTCTTACCCCATCTTGATTTCACTTTTTTGAAAGAATAATTCCGAATGATTTAAATGATGATTTAAAAATTCTCAGAGAATGAGAAACATCTCCTGTATTAGCTCATTTATGCATTAAAAAGAAAAATCAAAACAAAGATTTGACTTGTAACATCAGGAACATTTAAGTTATATTAAATCAGATGGTGTATATTAAATTGAAACATGAGCAAAAAGAAAACTGCTTGTTTGCTCCTGTAAGGCTGTATTTATGCCAGAAGTTCCTTTGGACACCGATTCCGTATTGTTAAAGGATGAGCACAACTGCATATTTTAGAATTTGTACTTCAGTTTGCTTAATCCACTTAGAAGACAAGTTTATTCAAAAAAAAGTAACTCCTCTTCCAAAATAGGAGCAACCACTCACAATTAGGACCATTTTTGACATTCAGATTTTGCATCTTATTCTGCACTTCCTTGAGTACAAGTATAAATCTCGATTCACCTCTTTCTCCTTCCCTTAGAGCTATGCCTTATTCAAGGCCATTCAAGACAGATAATGCAATGAGCGGTGAGATAACATTTGCCTGAATAAAGACACTGCAGATGCACACCAAGATCTTTCATCCCACAGCTCTCCTCCAAGCGTCCTATGCTGTCACATCTCCTCCATGAGATGCTGTCACACTGCTAAAGCACAAGAAGTTGGAGCCATCTGCTTGCTTCAATTAATTACAGCTTGCTCCCGAGATTTCTGCTGGGACTCTCCCTTTTCAGGCGTGCTGAAATGAGACCTGCAAGCGCTAGGGGAATCGACCACACTCTCCCAACTTTTAAGCAAGAATAAAGAGAGATGCCCTTCCTAAATAAGAAAAATGGTATCATTTCACCTTCCTCAGAAGTGGCTGGTAAGGCCTTTCTCTGCAAATGACTGTTTACCACATGCACAGATAAGTCTAGGAGAGCCCAGGAGAGGTTGAACCGTCAAGAATGGTTGAATTTTCACCTACTTGCTCTTTAATAAATAATGACAGGCTGCACTTGGAGTTCAGCAGAGCAACTCTATTGCCTTTCTCCTGCCAGGCTCTCTTTATGCATTACAGGATTGGGTAGAAAGTTTCCTGACACAGCAAGGTTAGTGCAGTTATGCACTTGAAAAGACAACCCAGTGACATTTCAGGTCAACAAGCGATGGGTATGTGTTAACCTATTCAGGTGTTAAGCTCTTGCTCCGTGAGCTCCTTCATTTCCTTGTTTATGAGAGACACCTCTTACACTGGGAACTCAAACACAGCAGCTTCTGGGTCACATTGCAGAAGAGGGATGCTCTTAACTCCAACTGTGAGATTTTTTTCCTAAGTACTTAAGCACAGTAATATAATTTGTGAATTAGGAACAGATTTGCTGCCTCACAGCCCGGGAAATACCATCTTCAGTGCGATTAGTCCTCTCCTCCGAAATACACGTGACTAACTAAGGATGGTCAGAGAGCAAAAAGCCCCTTCACCTTTACTTACTTGAATGCTCGTGTAAGGGTGTTACGGTTTCTGTTACAAGAATATCGAGTCAGCTTCCTAATAGTTTCCAAACCACTGAAGTAAAATTTCCATGATCTCCTAGTTCCTCCACAGTCCATCTGAGCTTGCTCTGCAATTAAATCCTGGACTATCAACTCGTCACCAGCCATAGAAACTACTCCAAACATAGCTTGAGTTGCACCCTAAAGAACCAACCTCAATTTTGTTGGATTATTCCCAAATACACCAGAGACTCCTCATCAGCTGCAATGTGGTGATGCTAAACGGCAAGAAGCAGGCTACATCACACCTGTTTCAGCATTGCTTAGGGGCAGCCAACAGCTCCTCGGGGTTCCTGACAAAATAGGTACACCCTTCCCTTCCAGGAGAAGTCAGCGGGCTTGTTTCTCTGAAACACCCACAGGCTCACCCTCGGTACACAGAGCAGTATGAAAGGAAGGCTATGTTTGTAAAACTTCGGAGATTTGGGTTTCGCTCTGATTTCCAGGTCCTACACAGACAAAGTGAGTTACTGTGGCCCGTGCTCATGAAGGGCACTAGCTCTGCTTTGTTAGTAGCTCTCCTGCTGGCAGGAAAAGCAGCAGCACATTTCTCGGCTTAGCCTGCAGGGGATGAAAAACCAGAAGGGAAATCAGTGTAACCTGCTCCTCTCACACTGCCTTCAGAACAGCCTCAACGTCCTCTTCCAACAAGACCTTGGAACTGGTGCTCTGAAATGCAAATCATTCAGAAGCTCAGAAGCATCTGAGGATGCCTGCCTTAGTTTGTTCATTTCCACCTTTTGTTCAAAACATGCACAGGTGTCTGAGGTTCCTAAAGGTCGCTGAACAAGCACTACTGTGAGAGATTAACTTCAGCTGCTGAAGTGAAACATCCAGAAACAGCAACTCTTTTTAAGAGCTGTGCATCCACTACTGCTCTTTCCTTCCTATTCCTTCTGGCTAAGGATGTCCTTCGCATGGTTCCTTCTTGTAAAAGAGAAGAAAACAAAACAGAAAGTAAAAGAAAGAAGAAAAAAAAAGGGGAAAACTAAGGGAAGGGAGATATTTAAATCAGAAATGTAGGTTCTGAACTCCTTTTTCATAGAGAACTTGCAATCTGACAGCTCATAAACCTGAAACCTGACTTCTCTCACTCCCAGCAGAAAATGAAGGAGACGGGAGGCTGCGGTTTTAGCACATTAAAGTATCTTCTTAACCCGTTCTTGGCAAGAAGCTGGTTTGGGGTGAACTTGCTGACAGCTCTGTAAACCTTTCTAGATCAATCTCAGCTAGTGAATGACACTTGTGTTAGATGCCTCAGATTAGAGCACTGGCAGAGAGCTCCTTTAAAGAGTCTCAAATTCAATAGCCTAGCACGAGCAATTCAATGACAGAATTATTACCAGCCAGTTTAACGAGGAAGTTCTCCACACCAAGTTCTTAGACTCCCTTTTCTTCAATAAATCAAAGAATTTATTCTCCCTGTCACCCATCATCTACTTCTTATTTGCCCAGCTTAAATATTTCAGCAAGCGCTTTAAAAATGTTTGCTGTTTAAAAATTTAGGTGGTGAATAAATATGCCCATTGCCTATTTCTTAAGCCTCACTGAAGCCAGGGACCAGGATATTAACGGGAACACTTCTCTGTTGAGTTCTCCCCACAAGAATTATACACTCACGTTGTTATCAGAGGGCTTAGAGCAGGATTGAGTCAGTTCACTGCTCTTAGCACATCGTTCCTTTAAACATCTGTAAATGAATAAAGCGTCTTTGATGACAATCTGCCACGCATGAGTCACTTGCATTAGCAGATTTTCAGGTTTTCATGAGAATTGTGTTAGACTTTAACAACAATAAATAAGCCTGACCTTGCCTGTTTACAACACATGCAGGGTATAAGGGGTTGATTTTTTGCACGTGGATTAAGGTGTTTTAAAATGTATGAACTATACAGCTGAGCTTACATCAGCGATGGCAAACACACACGTACATGGTCTACAAACTACTCACAGGATACCAAAGAACATAAGGATCAAGGAAGGATAATTAATTAAGAAGTATGTACAGAGAAACATGCTGGGTTTACATAGATTAGGAAGAATGTTTTGTCAGAGAGACCAGTCCACATTTCTTTTGAAGCCCTGTGAAAATCCCATAGCTGGGTACACCTGGACATTTGGTTAGTGTTGGGTTCAGCGGAAACAGAAACTCAAGAATTATTTTTCAGCAAGAGGCAACTCCATTGTGGCCAAGGAATTATCCTGGGCTCAGAACCCGGTCGGTTGTATTCTTTCCCCAGTCTTTCTGGATTTGTTTCCTGAAAATCATGGGTCCCTGAAAATTATCCCTCATTAGTCAATAAGAGCTGAGTGATCTTCATTCAGGGGGAAAAAAGGAAACTAACCCCCCCAGACAATTAATCAAAGTTATAAGGTGAATATTAGCGATACCCTCCTCTTTACCCCGACACAATATTACCCATGGACCCCAGCAGTGGGTCAAAACAGAACCTTAGGCATCTTTAAAGCCTGTTAAACAGTGGGGTATCTTTCTCTGCTCTCCTTTCCTCTGAGATCAGTCACAAAGACAAGCAGCAGCTCACTGTTATTGGACAACAACCCTTTGATGGATCTACACAGCCTGAAAGGGCTTTTCGCAGCACATGCCTTTGCAAAGCCTGTGTTGGCCACCTTCTGAATTCATGCTTCCACGTATGAGCACTGTGCTGAAAGGTTTGCTTCACTACAGAGCAGACAATGAACAGCAATTTAAGCATCTGTCTGGTTAAACCAGACCTGCTAGAAATGAAAAATGACATTCTCGGTACAAGGCAATTACTGTACTTCCAACTATCCAGTCAGGTGCAAGGTAAAAGGGAATCCTTCCTGCATTGATTTCCCACAGTATCACAGGTATTAATTAACCCTTCTTTTCAAAAGGCTCTTACCTTTGTCATTGGAACACATGTAGATTTTGCAGAGGTTTGTAACCATCAAGTGTTTGAAAACTTATTGTGGTCTCTGTGACCTACTGAACAGCCGTGCAGAGCAGCATTTAACTGCTGAGAGAAAGGATAATGTCTTCCTTTATCTAAGATGTTCGACAGGGAACACATCCTGATGAGGATGAGTCTGGCGACTTTTCAGCAGCAGTAGCAATTGCTGTGGGCACTAGCCAGGGGATATAAATAAGGAGTAGATGAAGAGTTCACGATCATGATGATTTTCTGGTTATAGAGCAGAGGAGGTGGGCTAGATGATTAGATTTAGGCAAGTCTTTGAATAGCAAGGCTTTAGGTAAATGGTGATGCACTGCAAAATTGAGAAGCCCTTTTGGCTTTTCCCCCCCCACCTCAGAACTGAACACTTTTTCCAAAACGAAAGCCTTTTCTAGAAGGACAGGAAGGCTGAGGGTTCTGCTCTTCTGAGAGCAAAAAGAGAATGTCTTTTTACAAGCCTTACAGTGAAAAAATACAGGCTGCTATGAACAGAAGGTTCATGTCCCAAGTCAAGTTTCCATCTAGTTATTGTATAGAAGCACCTTGATCCTTTTCCTAAGCCTAAACAAAAAAAGTCTTCCACACCTTCATAGGAAACACACTCTTTCCTGCAACCCATCTCAGAACGTGGGCACAATTCTGCACACAGACTGGCACGTACAGTCCTCATTAGCTCCTGCATGGCTGCTTCAAACTTTCTTTTCTGCAAGTGGGAAAATCTTCATTCCTGCTCTGAGCGTCCTTGGATAAGAAGGTAAATTTAAAGGCTGTGCAGTGGTAGCCTCCTTGATGTGTCACTGGCATGAGGCTTCCACAGATGCACAGTGAGTTTGTTCAGTGTGATGGCTGTGTAACCAACCCCCTGTCTGTGTCTCATTACACCTCTCAAATTCTCATTTATGATCTTTCCATCACACTTACAAGTGCCTACCCGTTAATAAGCCCTGTCATTCCAGTCATTATGTTTCAGATAAATATGTTGCCGTAATTAATAGAGCAACAATCTGATTCAAAAGATACTGGCTTAGCCCAGTATGAAAAGTGCCTTGGCTGTCACTGCAAGCTCAGAGTGTCCTCTGTTAGACTGTATGTGCTGCTCACATGGGGAATCACACACAAATCCCTCACCGGGAAAATTATATTCATTATATTCATATTCCCCTCGGTTTAGAAATGAAGACGGTGAACCAACTTTATCTGCTGCCTGTGGAGTGAAGAGACTTTTGATAACAGCTTTGTAATTTGATGAAGCTCCTTAGCATTAGCACCCCGATAAGTGAAACTGCACGTCTTACCTGCTTTGCAGAAATGGATCCTTTGATTTGGAGTACAACAACAACAAAAAGATTAGCATCAGAAGTATTTGGGGCAGGACTGTTTGTGAATAACAACATCCCTATAAATTACAGCAGAAACAGTTGCAGCAGCGATGAATGCCTGTAAAGAATGAACACACTCAAAAAAGCCTGTTCACATCAAAACCCAGAGAATCCAGCACCAAGTGACCATTACAACTTCCGGCTAGTTCTCACTCTGATGGATAAGAGCAACCTCCTCATAGTCACTTTTGCTTATTGGGGTCTTGATTACATTTTATCACATCTTCATCCCAGGGAGGTGGTGGAGTCGCCATCCCTGGAGCTGTTCAAGGCAGGATTGGACATGGCACTTGGTGCCATGGTCTAGCCCTGAGCTATGTGGTAAGGGTTGGACTTGATGATCTATTAGGTCCCTTACAACCCTGGTAATACTGTGATACTGTGTGATACTTGCTGAATGATTTCTTCCAGGGCAGTTCTTTGTTGGCCAGCATTTATCTGGTGCTTCTGCATACCACGCAAGCAGGGGAAGATGCAGGAAAATGGAAAGATGGGATATTTTACAGAGTCCTCAGCTTAATGCTTCTGGGGCATTGTGCAAAAGAGATGGGGATTAAACAAAGCTATTTCCAAGAAACTGGCTGCTAAGTTTCCTATTTTGAGCCTGCTACTCAGGTAACTTCTCAGGTAGGAAACAACTAAGAACCTGAACTCAGCTTTTCCCACAGCAGCACTCAAATTGGGCTCCCGGGAAAACCCAGCTTCCTTGTGTCATGCCTTAGCCACACGCTAGACTGGAGGCTGTCACAGGCTTTACAGGTGCAACACATTCTGCCTTTGCTGCTCTTTCTGTAAGGACAAAAGACAAGCTGTGGGCCAACGAGACGAGTGCCAAACAGCTATGGGAATAGGACAGGATCTTATTCTTTGCTCAAGAGTTCTGACAGAAGACTGCTTTGTAATGCTGCTTTAAACCTCCTGTTTGCTAACACACAGAGCGTGGCAGAGTCTGGGCAGCCACTAAGGGAACCAGGAAATTGCTGCATTTGTGTGTTCCTTTGAAGGGTCTGATAGCCACCTATCTTTTTCCACAGAGTAAGTATACTCACAGGGAATCATGAACCTGGTGTGTATTTTCCTCCAGCAGTTACAGTCTGATTCGCTCTAAATCATCTCTCACCGTCTTCACACTGCATGTGCAGAGATAACGTGCTTCTGGTAATCAGGATCAGAGCTCTCATGTCCATACTGAATGATCAAGGGCAGCATTTCCAGGTCACTCGTCACTACCATTGCCTCTGTCAGACTCTCGGCTGTGTATTACTCACCAGCACCGGTGTCCTGAAAGCAAAATGCAGTTTTGTCACTGCAAAGCTCTGGAAGTATGATCTGGCACAAACCCTGTGCCCACAGAGATTGAAGTCTTCCAAGGTGAAGAGTTGACCACAAGGTGTCAAGGAACAACTCTGAGGCCTTTTAAGATGGATAGATCTTGCACAGTGGAAACGTAACAGCAAAAGCTAAGCCTCAGATCCATCCTCCTCCTTTTCACATACCTAGCGGTTTACACCATCCAACTGAGCCTCGAAAAGATGTCCTCAGGGTCCCGGACCTGGCAGTTGTACCAATGTGTCATCAGTTCTGTGTAAGAGGATTGATGTGGTCTGAGGAGAACACAGAGCCAGACAGCTCTCCCCTAGCTTGGAGGAAAGGAGACTGAGGAGTGACCTCATTAATGTCTATAAATATGTGAGGGGTGGATGTCAGCAGAGCCTGGCTCCATCCTCCTAAGTGTCACCTAGTGATAGGACAAGGGGCAATGGGTGTAAGCTGGAACATAGGAGATTCTACATAAATATGAGAAGGAACTTCACTGTGAGGGTGGATGGAGCTCTGGAAGTGGCTGCCCAGGGGGGGTTGTGCAGTCTCCTCCTTTGAAGACATTTAAAACCCACCTGGATACATTCCTGTGTGATTTGGTCTGGGTGATCCTGGTGTGACAGGGGGACTGGACTAGATGATCTTTCGGGGTCCCTTCCAATCCCTAATGTACTGTGATAGTGTGTGACTGTTTCCAGAGTCTCCAGGAACTGTACGTTTTCTAAGATCTAAGTGAGGACATGACCGAGCTCAACTCTAAATAACCTAAGCATGAATTAGGAAGGAAAGGCATCCTCCTGAGCTGACATGAGGCTGCTCTTGTGGGGACTGTGCTGTCTATGATCAAGGGACTAATTTTTAGTGCTGGGATGCTGGACAGGAAAATCCCAGAGCTGTCTACAGGTTGTCTCCAGTCTGATGGAGGGAGCTGCTAAGTGGAACTTTTCCACTTGCTGTTCCATAGCTGTACCACAGAGATCTGCTGCAGGAAAAGTCAAGGGGGCTCAATTCCCAGGAGCTCTTCACCTTCTCCCAAAGGGCACCCTGCTAGAACACCCTTGGCTTCTGTACTGCTCTCCTTCTGCTGAGGTTGACACTTCATTAGCACTGTTCCTGCACTGGATCCCTCTCAGAGCACAGTTTTAAGTTTCCTTCTGAGGTAAGTAAAGCTGTGGCCACATTAGCTCTTCACAGAGACCATTTGTGCAGTTATTAAGTTCCTTTGAGAAATCTGTAATACTCCCTGTCTGCTCAGCACCGAATTTCATGGAAAAGATATTGCCTGGGCTCGAAATAATTGCAGGGAGAGAGGAAGGCACCAGAGGAGCACACACCTCTCTGAACAAACAGGTATTTTACATACCACCCAGCATCATTGTAATTTAAATGATGTCAAGTGTAGCTCTTAGGAGCTCTCTGCTCCAAGCAATAATCTTAGACAGGTTTGATACCACTCAGCTGTCAAAAAAGTAGTAATTTACATAATAGTGTACTACTAGCTCTGTGGAAGTCCCAACTCTTTCATAAGGCTCCTTAGCATAATGCTTCTGCCTCTCAGAGTCATTCAGTACAGTGCAGCTCTGTGTGTCTCAGGGGACTGAGCTGTCCAAAATGCATTATCCTTAAAAGTAGGAAGACTTTTGTGCTTCTTTGACAGAAGAAATTACACCTTCTGGTCTCAAAAAGTCTTGCAGAAGCTCACTACTGGCTTAAGCACCACACAGCTCTTGCCCGCCAGCTTAGTGATGGAAGTGGTTTGCATGTGTTCTTCTGCTCCTCAGCAAGTGAGAGGTAATGAGCAGGAAAGGGAATAATTCAATCCTGAACTCGATTCCTATTCTGCACGGTTGAGCCTCCCAGTGCACTGAAGCTTAAAGGGGTTTTCCTTCAAGCAGTCAATAGGGAAGTGGGGCAGCACGGACTGCAGCTGATCCCAGCTGGCAGAGGGCACGGCAGGGTGCCCAGACAGCTGCTTTTAATCACAATGTCAAGTAACCTGATTAACATACGAGTTCCTTACAGTGATGCTAACCACATCTCTGCCTCACATATAGCAGGGTGAGGAGGATATAAACCAAGATGCTTTCCAATGCAGACCAGCTTTTGAATTTATACACACACCCAATAACACAACCTGGTCAATAGAACCAGTGACTGATCCTTAGGGCAAAAATAAATATCCAATGTCCTTCTCAGTGGTACAGGACACCAGCTTCTTGTGCTGGAACAGATTTGCTGAGCACAATGAAATTATGCTCTGTGTCAGACTACCTCAGGAAATACCATTTTACAATCTTACCTCTGAGTACTGCACTTTTTTTAAATGAAGTTCCATATACCTCAAATACAACCTGAGAATAAAGAGGGAGAACTGCCCAAACTGGGAGACAAAAGAACTGAGACAAAGCTTGGAGACTGGAACACACAACAACAAAATAATGGTATGTGATATGAACTCTGTGTTTCAACCAGTTGTTTTTACTTTGACTGCGAGGTCTGAATTGTGGGAACATCCAGCCATTCATGGAGAGTCTCTTGTCACTGGAACATTACTTTTAGAACCCAAAAAGCTACGTTTCAGATTATGAAACAGCATCTAGAACGCTTAGAAAAAAAAAAATAAAAAATCACAGAATCATAGAATGTTCAGGCTGGAAGGGACCTCTAGAGGTCATCTAGTCCAACCTCCCTACATAGGGACAACTCCTTTAAACATCTTTATCAATGGTCTTGATGAGAGGATTCCACAGACAGAGAGAGAGGATTCCACAGACAGAGAGAGAGGATTCCACAGACAGAGAGAGAGGATTCCACAGACAGAGAGGATAGTTGCTTTCTTGGATGTATGCTGAGCATTTTAAGAAGTACTGCAGTCATTATTGAACAGAATTTCTCTCTGCTGTCATGTACATGTAGGGTTTTTTTTTAATCCTCAGCTGACTAAAGCCCCACTTCATGTGTTGTATTGGGCTCCGGTTATTACAGCTACAGCCTTGCACAGAGACTACTGGTTTAAGGCACACCACATCTTACCTGAGTCAGTCTTCTGTTGAAGAAGTTAAAGGCTTCAGTCTAAAGTTAAATGAAGGTCCATTTTAGTTGTGTCACACAGACAGATACCAACTCTGAGAGAAAGACATCTTAAAATGCCCCAAGGTTTTCAAAAACAGGGTAAATAGAATGAGGAAGAAAATAAAAGAAGGTACTCTCCAAACCCCAAATGCCATCAAACACTAGGAATACTAAAATGCCTCAGCCCTTATCACCAGAGTAATGCTTTAAGTAGCTTTTCCCCCTCATTTTGATATTTCTACAGGTTCCTTTGCATTTAACGCTGAGCAGATGCTGACAGAGAAACCATCCATGAAAGTGAATCAACTTGTGTCTTCAGGCTATAAATCCTGATGTGGATTACCCATACAAGTAAGCAGCAAGAATCCTCACCTAAGTGACTATCATCTCACAAGGAATAAAATTGTCTCTTTGCCAGGAAAGCAGGAGTGGTTTTTTCCATCCCTTCCATTCTAGCTTCCTTGGAAAGGTGGGAGGTCACAGTGGTGTCAAGACAGCAGTTTCCTTAACGCACATGACAAAAGTTATTCAAAGTTCATCGTCTTAGTACATCTGAGCAGCAGTCTCAGAATGTACTGGAGGAAAACACACCCCAGCTTGAAACAGGGACTTTTAGCCTTAGTTCCTTACGCATCCACAATACATACCGCAGAAGTGTTCTTTACTTCCCCCCTCGGAAATGGCAAAGGTGAAATTGATGCAATTATTAAGCAGCGATTTTGGTTTAGGTATCTTGCAAGGTCACCTAAACCTTGGAATAACTGATTATTTGGTGTGGATGGAAACAGATGAATCAACAGAGCCATTTTTCATAACGTTCAGCTACGAATTGGCGATTAACCTTTGAAACTTACTAGGAGGAAAAGCAGCCATTTCTCTCTCTCATTGCCTTCAAATCAAACGTGCTCATCCTTCTCTAACATCCTACAGCCAAGACCAAGCTATTGTGTTCAGCACAGGACTATCTGCCCAACATTCTTCATCCTGTTGTTTGCAGTAGAACCTATAATCCCTTGCAGCTGAAATACTGTCAAATGCTCTGTAACATTTCTAGTGCCTACAAGCCAGTAGGTTAGTGTCCAACTCACAACCCTGTTTCATCATTCTTTAATGCCATGTGGCAGACAAGTAGTTTGTCAGCCCTGCCACACCCTAAGCAGTGCAGTTGTCTCCAATTCTGACATTTTCTAGTGCTTCTTGTCAAACCACATAGAGAGCAGCTTCACCTAGGTGGGAATCATTCCAGTTGGCACCCGAGGAGAAGCTGCACTGACAGAATTCCAAAAGTTGATTGTTCCCTGCATTCCATTCAGTGCTTAATGACAAACACTGGCAAAAAGAACGATTCAGCCTTTGTAAGTGGAGAAATCCTTATTTCATTAAGGATAAATGGATGAGACTCCTCACTAGCACTCATTCAGTTTTGGTCTACTTTGTCTTCATGGAACCGCAACAAGATTTTTAATGAAGTATTAGGACTTGTTCTCTGCACAGTAAATTTTGTAGGAGAGAAAAGTAACCTTTGCTTCAAGACAATTCTTCAAAGGTTGATGACAATGGCAGATTGTCACCACCATCTCATTTGCTCACTGCCTCCAACTGCTGTCAGAAAACAAATGAAAATGCTCTTCAGATCCTCTAAACCAGAGTTTCTACTTCATCAAGCAGCTTTAGTTGAAAGCCTCTAGTTTGCAAAATTCAGTTGGCTGAAAATGAAGATGTACATAGATATTTAATAGGAAAATGAGGAGGGGATCTGATTCCTAGAAGATGTGTGTTTTTTCCAAACCAGGAATGTGTAGTACATCCAGAGGCTACTTATAATGATGAAGGTGTAGAGTGGTTGAATACAGGCAGAGCTAGGAATGGAGAAATCTGTGAAAGTGTATCCTATCATGACAGAAAAAACCCAGATCCATGAAGGCCTCCCTCAAACCCCCAAATCAGTTTTGAGACCAAACTTATTAGAAATGAAAAACACCAAGATGCTGAATTCCTACTCTAGGACCACCACAAATGAACAGCAGACACTGCTGTGTCTGGCTCCTAAGATCAAATTAATATGCTTCTCCAGCTATGTGGCGCTATCAGTTTGACTTCCACAGACACTGATAGGTAGATAGAAGCTTTTTGTGTGCATCAGATCCCAAAGAAGATGCAGCCACTTTTTGTAAGCCATATCTCCTTCTGAAACAGATTACACAGGGACCTTAAAAGTGGGGCAACTGCAACAAAGGATAAAACTTCAGAGTTCTTTATAAGACGCCTAACCCTAGTCTGTGGTCACTATAAGCAGTAGTGACCCTGTCCAGAGGGGGTCCTGTTATTATGTTTCATAATATTCCTTATATTGCTTATTCCTTTGCTATTCCTTATATTGGAAAAAAGCCCAGATCTGTCGAATACCCTTGAGATATCTGCTGTGTCAAACTGCATCTCCTGGGACAGAAGCCAGAGTGAAGGATTTACTTTCTTCTACTTGACCTTGAAAAAGTTGCTTGACCTTTGAGCAACTGCACTGGAAAACTAGGTTAATAGAAGAAATATAATGAGAACAGATGCTGTATCTGAACTGAATTTTCATGAGTTCATAAATTATAAAGCCCGTAATAGCAGAGGTGGCATCAAACTTATAATTCCGTTTCAGTTGATGTTTCAGAGTCCTGTCAAGCACAGAGAAATCCAGAGGGAATCTGAACAACTTTTCTAAGTTCTTCTTTTTGTTGCATTTGAATATCAAATAGTTCACTGATTCGCTTCACACCACAGATAAGAAATCTCCGAGGTCTGATTCTTCTTCATCTCTCCCAGTGAGTAGCGGGTAGTGTCATATGCAAATACCCTTATTATGGCTGGTACCATGTGTCACCAGTGTACACATGGTTGAATAAAAGTACAGCGCTGCTGAAAACCAGTCTGTCTCTGAATCACACTTTGCCTTGCTTGAAGCTCCCCCTGATTTTGCTGGATGCTTAAAAAAAACCCCTAACTAAAAAAACCCACAGCCTACAAAATGCTTTTAAGAGGCAGCCACTAAACATCCTTTTCATGAGTTTTGTAGGAGATTTTAAAAACCACGTTGCCTCCATTATCTTTTAGCAGTTGTTAGTGACTGCAGCGGGTGGAAAACACAATTTGCAAAACCTGTGCTTTGTAGTTTTTCCCCTCTAAAACAAGGCAATGCACACACATGCAGAAAAAACCTCCAAGTTCTTTCCTTCTTGTCCAACTAACTGAAAATGAAAGAACTTTTTAGTTAATCTGCATCACATCACTGTGGAGTACTTTCTCCCTACAGAGCCAAGCAGGTAGTAAGAGCAGCCCAGAGCCCTGTCTAGTAGCTCTGTCTTTATTTGGCTCCTCTATCTCCAGTGTTGCTGGTTGAGAAGGCAGCAGTGTGCAGCAGCTGGCGCGATGTGCTTCGATACTCTCACGCCACACGCAGCGCTGCGCACGAGAACAAAGCCTGCAGTTACAGCCTCTGAAAGCACAAGCCCTGCACCGTCTCCTGAATTATTTATTTGTCCAATCAGGCTTAATAATGATGTGGAGAAGAATTTGATCTTGTGATGAAGAATGATTTAACAGAGCTAACAGTATGCCTACAAGCTTTGGCAGGGCTGTTCAGCAGAGGTGAACACTCTGCTGCTCTGTTAATGGCTATGGATAGTCATCAGGCATTAACCAGCTGTCATTAATAAAATCCCTGCAGTCTACCAGTTTCTAGACACGCAGCAAAGTAGTCTGTGCTACAGACAAAAATACACCATGTGGACCACGTGGTAGGAGCACAAGATATGGTGGTTTACTTTATTGTGCTGAGATGGTGTCATTCTTGTTGTTTGGATCAGCCCTAATGAAACACCTGCTAGTTTTTAATTAAAATAAAATGGAGTGCAGTTGCATGAACAGGTGGAAGAAGATGATATACCAGACAGTTAAAGTCTCTCCATGTGTTCAGAGACTCTGCAAAGTCCCAACTATCACATCCATAAGAACAGCGATGGAGTGTGTCAAGAACACGTTGACTGTGCACATGAGTCCAGTTAAAAAGGCATCTACTTAGTCAGGGAACAGCAGAAAGTTTACATCCAAACAGCCTTGCATTACACCCTGGCAATGAACGGTGTAATGGTTTCTTGCTTCTGATGCACTACATGGTGGTATTTTCCAGTTGTGAGAAGTTGGGCTACTGCAATATAAAATGATAGACATCAAAGCTAGAGCCAGATATCAAAATACACTAAGCCTATAATGACTATGTTCTTAAAGAACCCCAGCCAAAACCCAGACTACAATTCCCCGAGAGGTATGAGGTTGTGCACCTCTAACCAACTGCCAAACAGCGCATGGCAAGATGATCTGCTTCAATTCATATTTAGTTTAGCCATAGAAGAGAGGTGGTGCCCTTCAACAGACTGCCGCCTCTTGAACTTGGCATGAGGTTAATTGCCATCTGTATGTGGCAAGAAAATGGAGGGTAACGAAGAGTAGGGGTCATGTTCTGCACAATCCTTGTCCTGGCGTGAGAGAGAAAGTAACTGTGAAACATGCACACTGAGCACCTCGCGTAAGAGCCAGCTCTGGTGCAATCATTTATGGACAATTTAAGTTTTGAATGACATAAGTGAACTTAGTGGGCTAGAAAATCTGGCCCTTTGCCACAAACACTTAATACTGATTGCTTTAAATTAGGTCTGTCCTTTAAGCGTCGGCTTTTTATGCGTTTAGACTCAGCGAGCCAGTAAGCGTTCATCTATCATTACTTTGATGGATGCTTACTTCTGGAACCATAGTTCTAGAACCACAACCAAAAAAATAGATCCCGTATGAAGTGTGAAAGGTTTCCCCTCCTCATTTCCCTCAAGAGAAACTCATGTAATGAGCTTCCCTCATTCCAGATAAGCTGCTGTAGAAGCCCTTAAAGTGCAATGTGTTCATCGATAGCTAGAAACTATTTAGTGCGTGGGTTATTTATCTTTAATAAACTCGTCGGTCTCCCAGGTTGAGGTAGTTCAATGTTATACAACCCTTAGCAGCCTCTCTTGTGTAAGTATTTTATCTGTACATGAACATTCACAGTTTTCTGAGATACAACACATAAAGACTTTCTGATTTTTGCTTTCAAGATTAAAAACATCCTCTAAGGACTAATTATTTGTAAAATACCAGTTTGATATCAAAGAACAGGGGAAAGCAGATAGCATGCTGCATTCAAAGGAGTCTTTCTTCATTTCAAATAACTCCAAGGACAGCAGTTGTGTGCAGCAAAGGGTAAAAGATGGAGCTGGAGGTGTTACCTGCTAGTTCTGTTTGCTGTATACTTTCTATGGCGAGTGCATTACTGGTTGTCTCGTATGAAATGTCTTCACAAGATTTACCTCATAATCTGGGAAAACAACTGAAGTGTCTACTTTAATTTAGAAAATGAAACTACAGGGGTATTTGAAAACAGAACTCTGCAGAAGAGCACTTAGAGCTTAGGTTAGGGAAAGCTTCACTTTGCCTAGGAGCTGTGTCCTGGGTTGTATCCCTTGCAATGTGCTGTGAAGCCCAATGAAACAACAAGCCTGACAGAAGCTGGTGATTGAAGCAATTACAGAAATAGAAAAATTACTTGGAGACAGCAGAATGTTAAGAAAGAAGGATGATCTTGGTATGAGCCAGAATCTTACCTCATCCATGGCAAGGAAGTCATCTGATTTAATTACTTACAAGAGAAACTAAGCCCTTTGGCAGGTTATTGGGTTCTGACTACCCATATTAAGGTCTATTTCCATAATTTTTCTTATAAGAACGTCTCCTCCCATAGAAAGTTTTGACTTGACCTGTGATTTTTGGTCATGTCTCCCATGACAAAGTGGGCTGCACTATCAAATTTGGTTTTTGTATAGTTTAAAGCTGCTTTCTTTCACTCTCCTGCTGCAGTCAACTTTTGGAAGTCACTTATTCCACAGCAGCTAGAGGCATTGATTTTTGACTGGTGCAACAAGAAGCACTTGATCTGGAAGAATTGCCTCGGTTGGGAGGGACCTTCAAGGGTCATCCAGTCCAACTGCCCACAGTGAGCAGGGACATCCTGAACTAGAACAGGTTGCCCAGAGCCCTGTTGAGCCTCACCTTGAATATCTCTAGGGATGAGGCCTCAACTACCTCCCTGGGCAAAAGAACACTTTTACAAGGTTTTTAATTGGTTTATGCCACCACCAGATGTGAGTAACATACATTTTTACAAGACATGGTTTGTTTTTTGCAGATAATTGCACTTTGTGATGCGTTGGACCCGACACTAACCCTGCATTTCTGTAAAGGTGAAAGGGATGAAACGATTGAAGTAAAATTCACAGAATCACAGAACATCAGGGTTTGGAAGGGACCTTAAAAGATCTTCTAGTCCAATCCCCCTCATACACAGCGTACTACACAGAAACAAGCAGTTCTGGTCCATCTTAGACAGGAAGGTGGCCAAGTACAAACACACATAGGCAGAGACAGGAGTAAAGAAAGAGGAAAATAAGAGTATTGCTCTGAACTCGTTTTTTAGCAGTTGTGCTACCAAAGTTCTTGTGGTAACACCTGCTAAGCAGAATTGAGATCTAAGACTTTGCTAAACAACCTGAATTTTGGATTTTAGCACTAACATTCAAACTAAGCCTACAGGAGTCTCTACCAACAACCACAGACACTTCAAGAAGAGACAGAAACTCCACAGCAGACAATTACACAATAACCTAGTGTAGAAGGAAGTACTTGATAAGTAATTGATGGCTTGTTGCCCAGGGGTCTGATACACTTTATTGCATAAATCCATATTTCTATATAACCAAAGGAGGATCTGGCATTTAAATGACAGAGGAAACATTGGACAAGCTGTGTCATCAGCGCCTCAGATAAAAGGACTGTACATTTGCACAGGTTTCATCTCTCCAAGATTTAGGTCATAGGTGGCTAATCTGGTTTGCACCATCCTGAATATAAGAACAGACTAATCTGGAAAGATACCGAGAAAATTTTTCTTATCTGAGGTCCACAAATAAAGCCATACCTGCATCACAAGTTCATGTATCGATGTTTTACATATTTACGTTATTTATAACATCTGCAAGCAATTGCCTCTGGCTTCTTTGCCACTAAGCCAGTGGCTTTTCAAGTACCTTCTGGATTAGATGGATTTTTTGCTTGCACTCCTTGCAAGCAGCGGGGAGCACTCTGGATTCCTTTAATAGCTCATTTTGCATCAACAAGAGTAGTTTACAATGAAAAAGATGCATTTTCATGTTTTGCTGAAACAAGCCAAAACCTTACAGTAACATACAGTAAAGTTAAACACAAACCACACTTGCTTATGCGGTTGGATATGACCTCATGTCAATTAGACATATTGTCTGCACCAGAAAGGCAGTGACATTTAAACATAAGTAACTGAGCAGACGTTTCTCTTGGCTAGTGCTGGTAGGGCAGGCACTCCACTAGCTCACTCACATCATTCTCTCTCTGGCCTCGAGAATCAGAAGACTCTCTTTTCCCCCCTGCTTAGGAGTGAAAAGCAATTCAGTGGAACAAGAGAGCAGCACAAATAGGTGCAGCACAGGTTGGCAATGTGGTTGGCAAGATGCTGCTTTTCTAATAGCACAGTTTCTACACCTGCACCTGAGAACTCCAGCCATCTATGGATGATGTTTTAATCCATCTATGGATTAAAACACACCCCCCACCTATTCTGTGGTTAATATTTGCAAAAACATGTTTCTGAATGCACATTGCCTCTATTCTGCAATTTGGTCACCTGTGTTACTTAAGTTTTGAGCCTTACTAGGTAAAAAAAACAAACCCCTGCAGGCTCTTTGATGAGGAGAAAACCCTACTCTTGGATTCTATTTGAATACATTGTGGTTCATTGTGGGCAAGTTCTGGGATTTGTGAGAAGCATGAAGGCTTGCAAACATTTCACAGGGCAGAGCTTATGTTCACCTAGTAAGGCTGAAGTGGTTTAAGATACTTTGGCAGCAAAGGTTTGATTTCCTTCTCTCAACTGCTTTAAATGACAGTGAAAAGAGCCTCCAACATTCCTTGTCACTGGCATATCAGCTAAGTTTAATAAGCCTCTCTCTCATTTTATATTGCACAGAGCCTTGAGGCATCTTTTCCTATTTTTTTCCTATTTATAACTTGTCTCTGTCTAGGCTAAACCTTTCCTACTTTGTCTGTATTCCTCTAGTCCTATTGTTCTTTTCCTACAGACAAAGACTTGAACTCAAGAGCACAGGTAGCTCCTACATTCCCTACATTCAGCGTGAGCTTTACTTACACCGCTGCTTCCCAGCTGCATAAAAAAAAATAAATCTCTTCAACACTTGCAATTCCTAAACCTAACACTTAATTTTACTAAATCAGAACAGATTGCCCTTCTTTTTACATCCCAATAATTGCCCAATAATAAATCCTGTTCCTGCTCAGCCTTATCCTTCAGTTAGCTGCAGCATCGCTGGCACCAGCAAGATTCCATTCAAAATTGTTCCCAGGAGGGCAATAAGTAGCAAGAAAGCTTTTGCCCTTGGCAGGCATCGGTGATAATAGTAAGTGGTAAGGTGCTGACCTACATCCATCTCACAAGCACATGAGCTAAAGAGTCTTGAATGCCAGCACTTCGGTCTACCTTTCTGTCCACACGTATCAGACTATTGCACATTTGGAGTTAGAGCCGACATTGAGGTTTGTTTTTTTTTTTTTCCCTAGTGTCATTAGGTGGGGGATAAAGGTCAAGTGTGCTGTGTAAGTAAAAAAGCCAGCAGCTCTAGGCTAACCAGTCACTGATCATGCTTGGTTAGGGAGAGGAGCAAGAGTGAAAAATAGACAACCGAGGATCAACATTATACATTTGGACTAAGAATGGGCTGATGATGGAGACATGCACACATCCTTCAGCAACAACTGAGTTTGTTTAGAGGGCAGGGAAATACGGTTCTCTGGAGCTGTTGAGGGACTTGGTTTTCTGCATTCATGGTGGCACCAAGGCATACTGCCTATTAAACTGTAGCCTCACCATCTTATCTAATTCTCTTCATGCCTATCAGTCAGAAGTGCTGAAGGCCCAGCGTCCTTGAGAAAGAACTGCTTCGAGACTAATTGAGATTTCTTCCTTTTATAACATCAAACACAGAAGGACAGAAGGGGGTCCTGCTTTGGGACCTATGTTTCAGCTTAAAATAAACTGAAAGAAACGAAACCTCGCGGTAAGCCAAGGTTTGAAACTGTTCACAAGCCCTCTCGTGGTGCTCAGTGCCAGCTACACTTCAGAAGCATCACGCCACTGTAAACACAGAGAATACAAGGGAAGGCAGTGCTTTGTTTGATGTAACCTAGTGCCTCTGTGCCTCTCTTCTAGAGTGTGTAGGAGCAAAAGATGCAGAAGTGGCAGATTCTTTGGAAACTCTTGACCTCAATCTAAACACGAGCACCCACTCTCCAAAGAAAGTTTTTCCTTTTTAAAAATAATTGCTTAACGGCTATTTGAAAGTTTGCTTTGCTTCAGAGTCTGTTTTTATATTCTCTTTATTCAGTTTTACCAGCACTCAAAAGAAAACTCAAGGAGTACCATATTTGTGCTGGCCTCTTCAAATCTGTTTACACAAACTGATTCCACAGTTTACATGAGGACAACTCAATTTTAGTTAAAATACAACTTCACCTTGAGTTGTATTTATCTAAAGGAACAAGAAAAACCTTTGTTTAACCAGAACATTTTTTCCTGAGGTAGAAGTGTGTATGAGACCAGTTAAACACAATCTCTTTGCAAAGCCAAAGTCTCTATCAAAGTCTTAGTGTGTCACTAGAATCTTTATCTAAAGTGTTAAGAGTCCAGAAGTGAAGGTATGAATTGAGGTTTGATTGGGAAAGTTGAACCCTTTTTCAAAGCTCAGAGACAGTAGAGATAATATTTGCTTCAGGGAAATAGCTTTGGAGCAAGTGGCACCCATCTGATCTCTGTACTGTCTACCTTGGCTGCCTCTCCTTTACAAGGGTAATAGAAATAATTTCTTCAGAGACTGCACTCAGTGATAAGTGCAAGAGTTGTAGACCTCCAGCAAACACGTTTACCAGCCTCTTTCAAAGGGCAGGCAAATGAACTCCTCCTGACTTCATCAGCAGATTGGGAACAATTCAAGCACATTAGCCCTGCAAGCATTACGTTTTGTGATGGACGTACAAAGGAAGGGTTACAGCAACACGCATTTAGATTTCCTTTCATACAGTCTCAACAAGCAGTGCAACCTGGGTTTATCTGCTTTGCAGAATCTCAGAGAGGATAAAAAGTGTTAAAAGTCCAACTAGCTGAGCAATTAATTTCTCCACTTGACTGGTGCTAAATTAGAAACTTCCCATTTCAAGTAATATGGAAAAGTGACAAACAACCCACAAAGAGGGATTTATCAAGAGCTGAGAACAGGATCACATTTGCTATAGAAACGCCCTAGCCCAGGATAAAACAGGTGGGCTAAACTCTTTCGTAAACAGAGCTTGACAGGTATCGCCACCAGTGGAGCTGAGTGTGTGCCTGTTGGTGCCCACAAACTACCGCTACACTAGCTATTCTGAGTACAGACATGCCGTGCTGCAGCATCTGGATTAGACTGTTAATTCACTCTGCCTCCAAACAGATTTTGCAGCTCTTACATACTTACGTGAATGCATCTAGCAAAAGCAGCTCACTCCTGACTATTGGCAAGGAGTTTGCCCCGGTTGGGTTGCACCCTTCTTCTGTGGTCCACTGCTTTTCTGGTTCAAAACTGCTTAGCCCAGTTCCTGTGGCACCAGTTAATTCCACTGTCTATTTCTCCAAAGGGCTATTTTACAACAACTGTGCGCACCCAGTGGCGTTCCAGACAAGCCGACTGTAATTATCTAGCTAATTTAATTTTTGTTGGCATTTTCTATGATTTTACCCCAGAGCATTTGCAACTGTTGTCTTACACTTGTAACTAGAGAAGAGCTAAAAGAACCCATGAAAAATTAAAGTGTCTGATGCTCTCAAAGAGGATCTTAAACAGTGAAGCCTTCCCAGAGAACCTTCTGTATTTGCTATAACACTGTATTTCCCTGAGAGATTATTACACCACATTCATTTAAACCAGAAATCCTGCTTAAAAAAAAAAAAATATCAAAACTAGTACAAATGGATTGGTGGGAAAGTGATAGAGAGCAATGTTCTGTTCACAACACCTGAAGTTAGCTGTATTTATGTGCTTCTCTCACTGGTAAGTGTTACCATTCCTAAGCAGAGCAGCTTAGTGGCAAGACCCAGGCATTGATTTCCATTTAATTTGTTGAAAGAGGGAAAGAGGAGAGATACAAAAGTAAAAGGGCAGTGAGAAAGATTGCTTTTTGAAAGTCAACATGATACACCAGGGTGATGAAACCCCAGAGAAACACAGTTGTGCTGCTGTCAGCCCCACAGCTGCTCCTTTTAGTACCTCATGCTTTCAATCATTGCCTTCCACTTACTCTGCAAAAGATGGAACCCTGCTTACCATTTATGCTTACTTTTCAATCTCTATTTGCCTTAAATGAGCCTTGGCAAGATGATCTTGGGATCAAAGAATGATTAGGCTAGGACTCACAAATGGGTTTATGATTTATTAATCATGTACCTCCTCACTTTATTGCTCTGGTCAAAAACTGCACTAGTTCAAGAATTTGGCTTTTATCCTGTGATGTCCACTCCTGAAGGGCTCTGTGAACAGCAACGTTTTGCATTTCAAAGTGTTAAACGAGAGCAAGTTGAAATGATAGACAGAGTCTTTCTTTGTGGAGAGGAGGTAGGAGTCTGCTCTGTGCGTTTTATCTCATGCAAGGACACCCAGAAAATAGAAGCCATTGCCACACACCTCAGCTGCAAAACCAGACTTCCCTCCATTTGAAGTCAGTCCTAAGCCAACAATTTTAGCCCTGTCTTAGGTGCTAAGACATACCTTTAAGCACTTACCCTGAAGTTGCCTGCATTTTTAAAGTTCTCACAACCCGTCTGCACACAATGGAACCGTGTACCGAGTGAGTCTTATACCTCTCTGTTAATTGAGCGAGGCAGGCTATGAAAGAATTGTTCTATTGAGGCAGAATCAGACGTGCTCAAACCACTGCAAGGAGCAAGACAAGTCTGAGAAATTGTTTTATCAGTCAGTGCTAATTGATCGCCACAGACCTTGCTGAGTTCCAATATTTCCACAGCTGCTTGAGATATTACTGCAATGCAGCAACCTCGAAACAGCTGCCTTGCCACTTTCAGCACCAGCTCTGGACTTGTTCTATTTTACTGAAAAATAAAACTGTCTGCCAAGACAATGTGTCACCACATTCTCCCTTCAAGAAGCTACTGGAGTCTGGGTATTTTTTAAACTCTCAGAAGAACATAGTGTGTCATTAGACAAGGAGTCCTGTGAGCAACGGCTCTGGGTGGCAACAGTGCACAGATGTGGTTGTGCAAGTATTTCACACTTTTTATTAATCTTCACTATCCAGTTTTGGATGCAGAAGATACACCTATTCCTGAAGGAGCAAGTTTCAGAAGAGCTGCTTTATTACAGGGGCCTGATTAGGGCTTCCTGGAACCAATGAAAAAGTTTCCACTGACAGCTTTCTGCTGGGTCAGCTGCAAGTGTTTTAACAGTAAACCTGCCCGTTTATACAGTCTACTGTCTAATTGTGGATGATTTCTTTAGAGACACACAATAATCAGCCAACCTCAATATTTCACAATACCCAGTGAGTAAAACTTGTAGTTAAATGCCTTTACAAAGAGCCCTTAGTGCCATTTAGTTCTGAGAATGGGAAAATTGCTTCTTTCCTGGCAATAAAATACAGAAGAGAGAAAGATCTTATAAGTCTATAATCAAAAATACAAAATACATCCTTGAAGAGTTGCAAAGGGGACAGTTTTACAGGCGATGAATACAAGCACCGATTCAGTACACAAGCTGCTCCAGAAAAATCAATGCAAGGGTTGAACGCCTGAACATTTTTTCTTCTTCCAAACAGCCCTCAAATTACTTTTTTAGCTTCTTGGAGTGCTTTGTGCCACCCAAGATTTAGAAGTGTCTGGATCCAGCATTCCAGTTGCTCCCCAAAAGATAATCTTGGGATGAGTGAGTGCATTATTTATAAAGACAGCAAGTTAAAAAACGCAGGATTGTACCAAATCAGGGAGAGTCAGTCTCAAATATTAATGCCTCGTGTTGTAAAGGTACAAAATTATATAAACACTCCCCGTACACAATTTTAGAAGCAAAAACTTGGAAAACAATCTGAGAAAACTGCAGCCCTGGTTTACAGGTCTGCTTGAGCTAGCTCTGCAGAGGAATGGGGCTCCTATTCCATGGAGCACAAATGTGTTCAGAAACCCCATTGTTTCTAACTGGATGTATCCCTTGCCTACATGTTGGGTCAGAAGGCTGCCAAGGAAGTGAACAAGGCTCTTCAGGTACAGGTTCCAACTTTATAAAGCAACACAGTTAGACCAAAAGCTCAAAGTTTAGAGCAAATTCTTTAGTAGCCTTGGGAAAAAAAAAAACTAAAACCAACACACATTAACACATTATGTTTAGTTGTACCAAGTCCTGTTTCTCTGCTAACAACTCCTAGGTCACAGAACTAGAGATGTCAAAGCTGATGCAGGAGCTTTCCTGCTCAGACCATGAACTAATGAAGGAATCATAGCACTTCCGGGAAAAGGATGCTGCTACACTTCCACTTGTATTTGATAGCTGATGAGAACAAGTTCACCTACAGTAGGCACAACAAACAGTCCTCCCCCAGTTCCACATGTAAGGAGTGACAATTGCCCAATTACTAGAAGAACACCAACAGTTCAGTTACCCCTTTAATGGCCAAATTTCTTGTGTTCACTAGATCTAAACCCAAAACATTCAGACAGGCAGTGGCATCTCAAAATCTTAAAGAGAGGAACAAGTCATCTGCTACTTCGCAACTGGTTCTGATGAGCAATTATACGTCTCTTATTTTAAGAGCATATACAAGACATTTTAAATTTACTTGGATTTGTTCTTCGGCTCTAGGGCCTTTCAAGTTCACTTTTGAAATGAGCAAAATTCATCCAAAGTCTAAGAAAAGTATTTTGTATCTACTCCTGTGACATAAGAGTGAGACACTCCTGGGAGGAAAAAGTTGCCTTGTTCACTCTTTTTATAGTCACCAGCAATTTGTGAAACCCATCAGGGACTGCAAGAACCACATTTGCTAACTAAGGTTTCCTAACACATCTCTGCCATGCTGGAGCCCTTCCAGGGCAAGTGTCAGTACAAACCTGCTAGGCAATCACCATTAACTTCAAACTAAATTCACATCTCCCCACCTCAGTCAATAGCATGGGATGCTCAGTCACCACAAAGGAGTCTGGACTGCACAACCAGGTCTAGTCCTGTCCACCTCATGAATGCAAACTAGAAACTTTTTACCCAGAGCTGAGCCATCACTGCTCCTTTCTCTTCACTGTACTTTATCATGGCCAAAGCTTCTCTTGCCATGAGTAAGTCTCCTCTGCTTTTACAAGATATTCTCATTATAGAAGGTTGTGTTTTTACCTCCTTCCTCCTGGCATCATCATTACAGATTGCTTAAAAAAAAAAACACCAACCAACAACCACCCCACCAACAAAACCATAGTGCAGTGTGCCAGTCAATAGTGAAATTATGAGAAGTGTAATCTACTTTCCCCACTCTAATGAGCTGATGAGTAAATAACTGTCAGGCCATTGCACTGAGTTATTGATTAGGGCTTCCCACAGAGCTGATATGCTGCATAGGCACCTGCTGCTAAACAGAAAAGATCAATATAGGGAACTTCTGAGAACAACAATGGAAGGGTTTAGATTTTTAGATGGTTTCTCATGTGCTGGGATGGCACATCTTTATGGCTAGATCAATCTTCACTGTTAGACCACACCTCCCATTCTGCTTCCTGCCTTCCACTTTGGAAAGGTTAAATATGTTCTGTAAACAGGGAGTACCCTGGGACAGAAAAGCTGATTAGCGAGAGCTGCAGTTTATAGTAGATGTTAAAGCAGCTGGCTGAGATCATTTCACTTGCATTGAGTGCTCCAGAGAAAATTTCCTCAAAGATTTAAACCTTAACTTCTTGCCCCCTACACAAAACAACCATCACATCACATGTATTTGCTTCCTATTCTACCAAGAGCTAAAGCTTGAAATGGTTTTATTTCCAAAAGATTTGGAGGGCCTTTTCCACTCAGTGTCACGCTGGGTCACTCCATTTTCCACACCATCATCCTTCATTTAGCACCAAACTTTCAGGGCAAGATTTATCTTCTGCTGCATGTGTTGTGCCTTTTTTTTAGCCTTTCCTTTGAAGTCTTAGTTGAAAAGTTCCCTCTCCTTCTAGACCTCGAAGTATTACATTTTCTGTCCTCTGATCCTATTATTTACTAGGATGGACCGGTTTTCAACACTTATAATAGCTTTTGTCCTTACCTCTTCTCAATGAAGCTAGGGACAGACACAGATACCAATCTTTAATGCCAGTTTTGAAGTTCCCTCTTTATCTTGTTATAAAATTACTTTCACTTGAACTGATACTGTTTTTTAAAGTCCATTTACCATCATTAAAATGAGAATAAAACCTGTACATTTTCCTCCAAGAAGATTCAATTGACAAATTTATTTTTAAAAACTCTAGAGTATGAATAACTGCAAAGATAATCTTTCATTTGGTGACTTAAAACATTCAAACATTCGTGAGAGTTATTACAAAATGATAAATCCTGTTGTGTTGTAAAAATAAAGTTGTTGTCTGATGAATTAATAAGTTGCAGTATCTGAGACTTAAAGTGGATAGCATCTATCTCCAGAAAAATAACTAGTGACTTGAGTCTCTGTTGGACATCATGGCTAAATCACGAGTATATGGAGGCATGCCTTTATCCTTCCCACAGAGAGTTTTCTTATGTTTATGTACAGAGAGAAATCCTGAAATAACACACACTATCATGTTTCTATGAACTAGTATTATCACTACATTCAAAGTCAACCACAGATAAGAATAAACTATCCTATGAGAAGATTGGGTCTGTGCTATTTTTTAAGTGTTTAACAACAGTTTAAGTGGGACATACAAGGAAATATCTGGGTTTCCTAAACCACCCCCCCCCCAGATCGGTAGTTTTGAAACAAGGAAACCTTTGATTGAATACAGAGCCCTGACAAATAACACTGTTTCACGAGATTGGTTACAAAATATTCTAAATCAGCACAATTTTCTATCTTAACATGTTGGTCTGTGGTAGAAAAGGTTTCAGAATATCAGAGTTTTCTGCAGGACCAAAATTGCCTGTGGTGGTCTGTTGGAAGGGTTCTTTCAGGCACATACTTAGCCTCGCTACTAGTGTCATGTTTGTTCAGAGTTTGTTGTGTGTCGTTGATACTCAGTTGCAGCTGTCACTGCAAGACCTATTTTAAGTCATGTCAACCTTTTCTTGCTCCAACTAAATAATTAAAGTTAAAAAGGGGAAGTGGATTAGACAAGACACCCTATTCCCTTCCTTTTGCATTGGCCCAAGTAGTTTTAATCTCAGGGAAGATTTTTCAGGAGACAGTTGTTTGTCTCCATTAAAATGTAGCAGAGGAAATTGTAAGAATGATCAAGGGAACACACTGAAGTCTTCATGTTAAACAAACAAGAGAACTTGATGTACCATTCAGAAAATAGCAAATAAAAAGAAAGCTTAGACAAGATAAGAAAAAAATATAACGGCACACAGAGGATAAGCCATCAAACAGAAGACCTTGAAGCAAAGCGTATTTTGTCCATTTCAATAAAGAACATAAGATTCCACACCAGAAGATGGAAGAAGATTATTATTTTCTTCTCTGACAGATTCATGTTTGTGGCTGTTTAAAATTTATTTTATATAGCTGTACTATAATCAATTCCCTCCTTCAGTCTCCACTCCCAACCTATAGATCTCAAGCCCCAGAAGCTGGCATGCAATCGAAGTTACTCATTTAGGGGATACTGTCAGCTATGAAATTAAAAAAAAGGAGAGATAGATGAAAATAAGAAACCTGGAAACAGCAAGGTATCTTTAAAATGAACAATGGACAACACAACAGAATGCACTGAAAGCCATTTCAGAGCATCCGTATCTAGACCATTAAACTCTATATAAATAACTGGCTTGCAAAGAGAAAAAAGTATTTACTCAAACAATTTATTGCATCCTGAACTCCCAACCAATCACTTGAGCCATGGGTCAAAAAGCAGAAAATACTGTCTGTGAAGCCTAGTAACATTCAGCACTTGTATTGGGACCCATGTTTAAGATTTTGGTGCGTGGGTTAAACGGATCCATCTAATCATGCAGTTCATAACCTACTATCTGGGGTGAAACACACTCATGCTTTCTCAGGGATCACAAAAATGATCTATGACAGGGAATTGGAAGAATCATGAAAAATTCCAACCTCTCCTTTGACTGATCACCGAATGATTTAGGTTGGAAGGGATCTTGGAGATCAACCAGCTACAACCCCCCTGCCATGGGCGGGACACCTCTCACCAGACCAGGTTGCCCAGAGCCCCATCCAACCTAGCCTTGGATACCTCCAGAGATGGAGCAGCCACAACCTCCCAGCACAACCTGTTCCAGTGCCTCAGCACCCTCACAGGGAGGAATTTCCAAGATATAATCTAAATCTCTGCATTTTTAGCTTGAAACCATTCCCTCTTGTTCTATCATTAGAGTCCCTCATAAAAAGTCACACTCCAGCTTTCCTGTAACCCCTTCAGGTACTGAAAAGCTGCTATAAGGTCACCACAGACACTTCTCCCCAGTTCCCTCAGCCTGTCTCCATAGGAGAGGTATTCCAACCCTAAAGCACAACCAAAAATGTAAAGACAAGCTGGTAACTAACCAAAACATCGCTCAGCATTAGAATCTCACCAGGCTTTTCTTCACATTTCCTTGCAAGGGTCACCTTCTGTACTGTGCAAATCTCAGAGCACGCCTCTGAAAACAATAACCAATACCACTAGAAGGAAAGAAGAAAGAACAGACATAATTCTCTTCCCACCACCTTGGGATATGATACTAATAGACAAGGAAGAACTATAAGTCTACAATCACAAAAGGATAATCCCCCATCAAACAGAACTCCAGCAGACATCAGAATATTAATCAAGGAAAAGCTCCTGGATGAGATTTGTATTACACTGTTGATGTCTAGGGTACAAAGCTTTTACTGACATAAATCTGAAGGTGCTGTGTGTTTTCCTGCAGTTAGGACCCATGACAGGTTGGCTTCTGCCTGGGAGCCCATGCATAAGATCAGCATAATTGTATTTCCAAAAAATGGATATGCAGGGGAGAACAAAGGTAATTCCTCTGCATTTGAAGCTTCAGCTGGCACACATCAATCCGGTGGTGGTAGCCAACATCAATCAGAGCTACAAGACAGCAGAATCAAAAATTTGAAAACCTACATGCAGGTGCTTTGACAGCACATAATTAGGCTGAGAAATTCATTGGCCACTGGATGCTCATTAAGACTGAAACCATCAATCAAAGTTGAAGAGGGAGTGGACTTCAGACAGTTATGTAATAAGTGCAGATGACCCTAACACTTCCAAAGGCCATTAAATTTCTCCTTGCTGGTCTCAAGCCAGTATTGTGTGACTAGACATTAGGACAAAAGATTCAAGGCAGAGAAGAGGCAGTACAGGCTGTTCCTCCTCCTAGCACATGAAAGAATTTTCTTTGGATTAATTTGTTACAGGCCAGGCTGCTGGTCTGATAGTCAGGATGTACTACCTAGAGGAGTCACAAACTGGCCATTGTCATGTCCGCAAATAATTCCCACAGATTCTCGTTAATATGCTAGGACGCTGCTCCTGGCGTGTCCTAGCTGCTGTTCAGACAGGCAGAGAAACAGCCTGTGTTGGGCATTCCCTCCTGCGCTGAGCCCCTATTTAAGTACTGTTGCTGCACTGCCATACACAGTACAAGTGTTTCCAATATACTTTGCAGCATTCTACGACCCTGCTCAGGGAACGTGTGTTCTGATGGCTTGTGCTAAACTAAAGCTGTGAATTGTGATGATGAGGTCACGTCCCTCGTTTCCCCCCCACTCACTTTTGCAGACTCCTTTCCAACTGGAAGTATCAGAGGAGATGAGAGGTTGGTAGGTTTTCTTGCAGGACTGGCCACAGTCCAGACCCAAGCATCTGTTAGAGAGCTCACTATTGCTCCTTTCGTAACAGATTTGGCTGGTAAACCTGGTAACAGCTGCCTGAGCTATGCTTGTGATCCATACAATTCATTTGCAACTGGCAAGCCTGTCATTGTTCATCACTAGATGACAGCAACGCACTTTGGTGCTTGCCTTGAACTGCTGCTAAGGGCATGACTCCAAGAGCCCTGCGCAGGTCTGTGGCTCACTTCCCTGCCATAATCACCAGAAAATTGTGGGAAAAGGATGCACTTGGGGAGATAACTCTGTGTGGATGAGGTGCCAGGGTCCCAGATGGAGAGAAACACACCAGTTCAGGAAAATACTAACTAGGAATAGTGGTATGGCTCAGGATTTATCCCAAAGACTGAAATATTAGCTCACTACTTCTGACCATGAGTACACTCAGAAGAGCTTAAGCTGAGTGCACTGTATTATGTCACACATAGGACCTTCCTGCATGCACAGCACAAATGCTGATGCTGTCGCAATATAAGGCGGAGACTGAAAAGAGAAGCTTCTAGCCCCATGATGCCATACAACTCATTGCCAGCAGTACATGTGCTGAGCTGCAGGAAAGAGGAGTGAAGCCTGTGGAAGCAAGCCATACCTCAGGATTCCTACCTTTCCCTCACGCTCCTGGATGCAGTGCCAGACTAGCAGTTGTGCCAGCAAGACCATTCGAGTGATTGCACTGTGAACAAGCCGGTCAGGAAACTCAGCTGGCCTTGGACTAATTGCATCCATGTCCACCATTCTATCTCACCCCCAACCTATATCAGCAGCACAAGGATTGGGACAGCAATAGCAAGAGTGAAGCTGTGGAACAGAAATGTTTAAACATCTCTCAGAACACGCAACCTGGCCAATTTGTGTTTTCTGAAGAGGTTACAATTTAAACTAAAAGGAGGCTTGCAATGAGCTCACAGAGATGGAGCGATGAAGGAGGAAGGGAAAAAATACAAACACCCAACCAGAGCGGATCTATGAACTATTTGGAGCCAAAAACTACTTCAAGTTGAGCAACTACCATTTAATCCTCCAATTCCCATAGGAAGACAGCCTATAAATTGAGCTGCATGCATACATATGTATAGCCACCTCCACATAAATCCTTGGGTGAGAACAAGGAACATGAATATCTGCAGATTCAATGCCCCGCTGGCAAGAGAAAAATGATTTCTTCATATTTATACCCATCACCAGCCACTCATTCAAAAACAGTTTTTTCATGCTGCTCTTTTTTTCTTCTCAGCTGATAATTTGCCTTTTCTGTATAGTCTTTAATTTATGGCAATTATTTTAATTCTGAATTTAGCTTTGGGGTGGGCAGTCTTACAGAATATAAACTAAGCCCTTGACCACTTGATGTCATTAGACACTCCATAGTGAACAAGAAAACATTGTTCTCTCCACTTGTAAAGAGAAGTGCATCCCTGGTAAGACAACCCTCCCCCAAAAAAAAAGCAGTTGTAAAAGCACAAAGAAAGCTGAGGAAAAGGCTTGTGTTTGCATTGCTTCTGAGTTCTACATGTAGACTTACAGATCTCGGTATAATGATCATAGGTCCACACTTTGCACCCCCTCATTTTAATATTACGATCTGCATTTTAGTATCATAATCTGTGGTTATAGTCTTTCAGAATGGGATCACCAGCTAATAAGTTAGTAATTTTGTTTTCATGGAAACAGCTGGTCTACATAACATCCCAGTATTGCTGCTGATCCTTTCAAGAGCCAAATCTAAAAAGAGCTTAAAGAAAGCTGCTAGCTCAAACCTACACCTCCATGACAATTACTTTTACAAAAGTCATAGTCCTCTACTACTCTCCTCATTTCTGGAAAAGCAATAACCACACAAGTTTAGCAAAGCAGCCATACTAGGCACACTTAATCCATAGGGTCAATCATCATCCTTAGGAACATCTCAGAAAGCACCACAGTTCCTTGGAAGGTCTAAGAGGGCTTAACTTCCCACAAAGCACAACTTTTGTTTCCTAGCTTTCCATCTGTATGTACAGCTGCAGAAAGGCACAACAGAAAACACTGGGCTGCCCAAGGAGCTGACATTGTCTTTTGTTTTTGTATTAATTTCTCTAGCTAAGTGAAGGCAGTCACTGCTCTCTACAACAGGAATAGGATGGGTTAACAAAAAGCTGAATCCTTGATTTCTTCTCTGCAGAGCAATGAGGACTGTCATTCTACAGCAAGGGACAATCACCCTGGGATAATCTCAACCCTTTTCAAAACTACCTGAATCAGTTCTTCACTAGATGAACCCAGATGGTTTGGAATCTCCATTCTTAACTGGAGTATCTTTCTCATAGTTTCATAACTGTGCACAACTTGGATTGTTTTATTCATGAGTGTAGTGCAGCATGTGTTTAAAAACACCTCTATCAAATCATAGAGCTCATTCCCACTTGCTGTTCACTTCCATTCTTTCTCCATTGCAAGCTTCTCTGTCCCGTGTTTGCTCCTCTCCTCACCAGCATCTCAACTTGCCCCTTACTCCAGCTTCTACTGTGCAGGAAATATCTGTTCCAGCAAGCGTGGCACTCATCGCCACAGCCCATTCCATATCTGGTATCTTGGAAAATGAAGTTCCTTGTGAAAACACAAAACCATGTCACTGTGCCTAAGTAACACTAATGACTGGCAGGGGATCGACCACTCCACGTTTTCTTTTGTTAATGGGAACAGGCTTCAGCTTTCGCAGCACTTTGGGGAAGTGCTGTTGCTTTCCCTCTTTAAATAAATTTTGAGGAGACGACAGGTGAACTCTAACAGCAACTCCCTCTGTAGGCAATAAAGCATCTGATGGAATTTTTATGCATCTGAGTAAAGTGACATGGATTAATGAACATACAGCATCGTCTACACGGTATTAAAGCTCCCCTTGTTCTGCTTTGCAAGAACATACCCTTGATATTATTCTGATATGGATATCTCAGCCCTTTATTCCTTCCTTGTCTTTTGCAGGGGTGGATGAAAGTTAGGAAAAAAATTTCTTGGTGAAAAATTGTCCTTTGGGAAACCCTTGCCCCATCCTTGCGCACTGTACAGAAGGGTTTACAAAACCACGAGAATTTTTTGCCATTGGTTCTCATTCATGTGACAGCAGGGAGAACTAGCTGGCTGTCCCTCTGTGTTTTCACTCTCCACACCTCTGAATGGAGAGGTGTGGAAATCTGACATATTTCAGAGAAAAGATTATTAGAAAGCCCATTTTAACATAGGATGGAAGTTTGGAAACATGTGTTTTCATGCTAATTTTGACAATAAGATGCAGAGCTATGGTACTATGAAAAGGCTGAAATTAATCAGTGCTTTCTAAACTTCACTAGGGTGCTAAGGAAGTCCAGTAAACATCGTATTTTGATTTGAAGGTTTAAGAAGAGCTTTTGTCCAAGAGATTACGCTAAAATGAAATTGTGTTTAAATTCTCAGCAGCATAGAGGAGGTAGTGTTTTTCTCAACAAAACATCAATTGATTATAGGGTAATACTAGGAGATGTCAGTATTGATGTCTTCAGTACTCTCAACCGATTTTCTTTAAAACTTTGGTTTTAACAGCCTCTTCCACTGGGTTTTGAGGGAATCCAGCAAGTTTTGGAGGACTTGATTGAAAGAACAGCAGTGTGTTCTTTAGAGTGTCACTCTGAGCTGTCCTGTGTCAAACTGGAGTGACTTGGACGAATCTTTCACAATTTCAGTTTAGCCAAAAAGACTGCTAAATGGAAACACCCAGTTTAAACCAGGATAAACAGTAAGTGCTTAAATTCCAGTCTGAATTTATCCAGAGCCATTTATGCATGGTCTATTTTTACACCAACATTAACTCCAGCTCAAATAGGTATCTCTCTTACCTTCGTAGTCCCTTCATCTAGATGAATTGAGTCTTCTGCACCTTAAAGCTACTTTTCAGCCTACCTGGCTCAACAAATAGGCCAATTTATCAACTCTTCTCTGAAATGTTTCTGATTCTGAACACGGTTCAAATGCCAGATCAAATCTTTCTAAATAAACCTTCTCATAAATCTTTGTATGTGTGTGACAGATGTTTACCCAAGTAAGCTGAAGGGAAAAGAAGATTCATGACCAGACAGTTCCTTGCTTTACTCCGTTTCCCTTTGCTGGTTCATCTCTCTGGTTGCCTTCAGCTTGGCAGAGACAGACAGCACACTTGTAGCAGCCAGCTCTGACTGCAGTTGGAAAGGTTTGCGAACACAAACTTCTGGTGCCTGTTTGAGGGCACAGAACAAAACCAGAAGGGAGATGTTTTCGGGACAGAGACAAGAACTTCATTAAATAGCACAAGTAGCAGGACCTGTTCACCAAGATATGCCAGGGAGAAGAACACCCAAGTCCAAATCTAGTAGTGATTACAGCAACTAGAAAGAAGTTGCAAAAATGTTTAACCCTGTTAGACCAGAAGACAACCCCTTGACAAAGGGAGCTCAGAAGTTTAATTTCTGTGCACTGACTGCACTGCTCCAAGGACTGCAGGTACCAGGACTACAGATGGTACTACCGGTGCTGGAGAGAAGCCACCGAACACAGTAACCCAATTCAATTTTTACACAGCTTCTGCAGCAGATTATCACACGCACTTTTCTGTTTAAAAATCAATGAGATGATTAGAAAGGACTTGCTTGTGGCAGGACTGCAGGAGTTTATTAACGCCACATCACACAGAGAAGAAATAAAGGGACACTAGGGAATCTTACAGGCCACCAGAAAAACACTGCGCCATCTTAAAGGCTTGCTTGCATTATACTGATAAATTATGTCTCTATTGCTTGTCAGCTGCAGGATAAAATAAGGCATCAGCAACATCACATTATAATTGGAATTTTAAAAGAAATTACTTGCTTAAGAGCTCACTCAACACTATTAGGAATACACATTACTTTGTGTTATAGAATGAAAGTGACTGTTTTAGTAGCAACAGCCTATTTTGACTAAATTTATCTCTGTATCTTGACAGAGTAGTGTTGATTTAGCACTGTGCCTGTCAGTTATCTTAGAAAAATAACTCTATCTTCCAGCTGGGAAATAAAGTCTTAATAAAAATATTTATGGATCATATGATTTTTCTTGATGATGCCCAAGTTGGGCAGACTCAACTTACAGTAACTATGTTAAATGCCACCCAAAACGATCACAATCAATACTTTTCAATCTATCAGTGGTTAAACTCAGAACACTAACAAGTGACAAACTGGGAACACTTACAGCAAAGCCACCGAAATTAAACCAGCATAAGGGAAAAGATGTACTATGTAGAAATCAAAAAGGATTATGCTGCAACTGCTGGGATGATGCATCCTTGTGTTGCTTTGGTCACACTTTTGGCTCAAATGCTCAAAAACCCACTGCTTGAGAATTCCAAGAAAGTGACGTTTAAAAGCGTGGTCGGGGAAATAAAGTACAAGACCCCCATACACCAGGCAGGAGTCAGCAGAGACCATTCGTCTGTCACAAAAGAGCAGGTGGAGAAGCCAGAGCAGAATTACAAAAGCAGATAAAGGAGGAACCAATTGAGCAAACAAAGAACATATGGTTCAGAGACACCGCTGCACCATCTGCCTCTGTTTGCAATGGAAATGGCAGAGTTGGGAGTAAATCTATCTTCTGAGCAGCGACTGGACAGCTCCTCATCCCACAGGAAACACCACTCTCCCAAACAAGACATTCCAGGAAACAGCTATCCTTGTTAGTTCAAAAAAAGCAAACCCCAACTCGTGGCTGCTCTCATCTAAGGACTTGCTGTCTTGTTTCTGTTCAAATTGCACATCTCACAAGACACAACTGATAGTCCTAAATCAGGACCAACTTGCTGTGACAAACAAAGCAACCTTGCAGCTGGCCACCAGGCAACAGATGCTGCTAATGAGTCACAGAAATGTCAACTGAAGGACACCAGTGGTAACTTCTACAACTTGAAGAAACACTTCTCTTTATACAGGAAAGAGCAAAGAGAATGGATGAAGGGATGAAGTCACTGTAGCTACTCCAGGTTTGATGCTATTTTAGGAGGTAGATTAACTTTCTCTATAGGAAAAGAGAGGGTGGCCATAGCCTACTCAATAATTCTATTTTGTGAAGTGTAACTACTGATTAAAAAACTTGGGAGGAAAAAAGTGTTTTCTTGACAGCTAATCAACCAAGGGTTATTGTTTGTCTCTAGAAATGACTAGATTGTTATTGCAGTGCCAGCTTTTATTTGAGGAGTACACCACAGTACATCAATTGCAGACGCATAGGCATGCAAGTAGTCTATGTCACAAACGTCATCTCTAATTATTCCTTTCCTACCTACCTCAGTCTTAGTGTCTTAACCTGCTGTAAAGAATTCTAAAAACTCCCTGGTGTCTTGGCATCCTGTAAGTGTTCCTGGCAAAAAAGGATTTCAGCCTGGCTTAAGCAGATCTGTGACACAGTGCAATCAGTACATAATTGCACAGGAGCAGCTTGAGAGAAAGAATGTGAAATACATGCACAAGTGCAACCTAGATTTCAGTTTCGTGCATTCATTTGTTAGAAGTTAACAAGGTTTAAAATTACTTGACTTTTCCCCCTAGCATTTGACTCCAAACGAGTTCAGCATAATCTCACCGAGAGATGATAGAAGATAGGTAGTAGTTATTCCATTGGTAGTCCTCCTTCTTCTAAAAGCACACGAAACCTAAGTTCAGATGCAACAGAGGCACACACGGAGACTAGAAGTTGAGACCAGGCAGCTACTTTAGCACAGAGTTGAGCTTATCTCAAATTCCTGTGGAAAAACCCAGTGGGAGTTGAAATAACATAGATCCATTTTCAACCACTTAGAAATCTTTCAGTGGACTTTACTATTGGCAGGAAAGATTGAGCCCACCTGCCTTCTGTGCCAGTGGGAAATCCATGATACAGTAAACTCTCTTGAATCCCTCCTCAGGAGAGGAAAAAAGAAATATCACAACTTATAAGCAGCATTTCAACGTTTCTCCTTCACACCAGAATCACCTATTCCATTTAAGAGCAGATTATTACTTTCCCAGTTCCTTTATATTCAATCTTCATTACAATCAGATCAATACATGGTCCTTGTCCCTCTGCTATCGACTTTGCCAATAGTTCCAGTTGCGTGCAGATCATTGCCCATATTTCTTTAGCACTTTGCTGTTAGCCACAGTGTTTAGCACAGCAGATCACCTACTGATGTGAACTTCAGGCACCTGTCTCTAGAGCACTCCATTTTTCCCTAGGAAAGGTGACTTTGTAACTTTGAAATTCTTGAGAAGACCTATGAAAACACTGCTCCATACAATTTCATTTCAGATTTAATCCTGCTGGTAAATGTAAATTTACAAATAAGTAAGGTTGCAGAAACCAAGTTTCCAGAACAAAAAAACTGAGGGAGGGAAGAACTTAAAAACTAAAAAGCAAGTATTATTTTTCACACATCCATCTGTTTCTGTACCCTGGCTTGATTCAATTATTAATTTAATTAGATGGCTGTGATAAGTAAGAGACACTAGACTGGAATTCTGTGAAGATTGTCAGCCAACTCTTATTTTTATGATTCCTTGTCCCTTGCCCTGGCTAACAAAAGAAATAAGAACTGATATTTTCTTCCTGTCTGTCAGATTAATTTTATTTTCTCCTCCTTCCCCTGCAATATTTTCTAACTACCATTTCCTGTTCCATTTTATTTCAATTTTTTTAGTGAATATGAAAAAGCTTCTGTGTGACGCTTCCAGCTATTTTCAGCTAAAAACATTTCTTGGAACACTACTAACATACTTAGCTTCCTTCACAGGGTCTTCTGAATCTCCTCATTAACATGCATTTTAAAGAACACTGTTTGCTTTAAACAGTAAGGTGGTCAGACAACAAGAGATTAAGCCTGTTTGTGTGTGTACAGCTGTGTGACAAAACACTGCCCCTGCGGCAGGGGAGTAGTATGTCTGCATTAACGCAGAGTTACACCTTGGCCTGATAACTGCTCCACGGGACATCTCAGCACTGGCACAGCAGTGCATTAGTTCAGCTGTGTTGACTTTGAGGTCCAAAAGCACTGCTTACATCCCTCTGAGTATCACCAGTATGTGCCAGGTAGGACAAGAACACAGAAAAACCTCAGACTTTCACTTGTGCCTTCTAGAGAGACAACAGCTCAACCATGCAGTCAAGAAAATTAGCTGTTGTCTAAACCAGCAACAGAGAGATTGCGACTGTACACTAATTAGTGAGATTAAGAGATTTGTAGGGACCAATTCTTGCTTTCTACGTTTTTACATCTTGCCTTGGTTACCAGAAAGGTGTAGTTACTCTGCTTTAAGTGCCACTTCTCAGTGTTCATTTACATACACACAGAGAGCCCACTTCTGGCACTTCAGTTCACAGGACTGAATATTTCCTGCCTCTATTGACTGCCTTTTTGGACTAGGAAAACCCAACCATAAATTGACCTTTTCTACATTAGTTAAGGCAATCCTTCTGCTTTACAGTTTCCACAGGCAGCAATGTTTAATCACTCACTTGAATTTATTCGTTTTCCTTTAGGACACTGCACCTCCATTATGCTGTAACTGATGTGGTCCAGGAAGTCATTTGCTCTAAATAGGGGTAAGAGTTCTCAGCATTTGTACAGCAGTTATCACCATCAGGTGCTTTCATTGGAATCGCAGGGCAAACTGCTCATTACAACTGCAATTTCTATCAAGCTTAATTTCCAACATAATGTAAATTGAACGTATCATGTTGAACCACAGAACAATATATTTGCCTGCCTAGTTTCAAGGTTCATCTTCATTAGAACTCTTATTCCACAGTTAGCTACAATAAATCAGCTTGACAAAGAAAAAAAATAGCTCCAGTAGCAGCAGGGTTCTGTTCTTTGTTTCAACTCATCTCTACCTGTAATTAATGCTTCATCATTGTCCTTGAGGGAGAACATCTGTTTTCACAGATCATGCTAATGCCTGGTTAAATACAACTGTCTTTACTGTTCCCAAAAACATATTTGGCAAATCCTAAACATATTGCATCAGATATTTCAAGAGGCTTTCACAACTGTATTCTTAGACTCTGTACTGCTCCCTCTGCAGATCCCAAGCAACCTTTCTCCCCCTGCCCTTTCATTAGCTGACAAGGAATTACCATCCTACTTCCACTGCCTAGAGACAGAGCTGCAGCAAGAGAACAGGACCATTATTGTGTTGTCATTACTCTCAATTACGCTAAGCTACAGTCACAAATAGAGCACGATAGCACCGTTAGCATCACAATTGTTACTAACTGAAAAAAGTAGAATGTGAGGATAACCAGCAGAGGGACACTAAGACTTGCAGCTTCTCACTTACACACTTCCCAGTGAAAGAATGTCAAACCTCCTCCATGCTCAGATGCAATTTGGCCTAGAGACACAATGCAGAAAGGGCAGTCAATTCTGATCTGTTTGCTTTATCCTCCTCTCCCTCTCCAAATTGCACTGTGCTCCAGAAGCTTGTCTTTTACTCTGGGGAGCAGTGTCTCACAAGATGCCAGTGTGTGCTTTTTCATTGCTAGAGGCAACGATTCCAATTTGCAGAAATTATGCTATTGCCGAAATAAAGTGCCACTGGATTAGCTTCAGAGAGCAAAACTACCCTCACTGAGCATGAAGTGAAACAGCCAAACAGGTCTCTCATAAACTATAACCTTTAGCTGAAGATAATAAGAAAGTGAGGTAATGAGGCAATAGATTCTCAAAACATTTTGGCTTTATCAACATAAGATTGTGGTTTTGATTTTGTGGTGTTTTTTTAATTAAACTTGGCCACAATTCAGACTACACACCTGACAAACAATACTTCAGGGCATTGATGCTAAAGTCACAGTTGAAGCTCAGCGCAGAGCAGAGCTGTAGAACTTTAACATATCGAGTCCCTCTGTTGTAATTTGAAAGAAGGTTGTAGAGAGGTGGGGGTTCAGTCCCTATTCTCAAGTAACAAGCAATAGGATGACGCAATGACCTCAAGTTGCATCAGGAGATCTTTAGGTTGGACATTAGGAAAATCCTCTTCTTTGAGAGGATCATCAGGCCTTGGAACAGATTGCCTGGGAGGGTTTGAGTTGCCATACCTGGATGTGTTGAAAAATTGAACAGATACAGAGCCTGGGACAAAGTTTAGCAGTGCATTTGCTGCAGCTGGGTTAATGGTTGGACTCCATTTTGAAAGTCCTTTTCAATCCAAGAGATTGTGATTTTTTTTTTCCCATTGACAAGAGTGAGAAGGATGGTGGTTTGTCAACCTAGCTCAGCCACTGAGATCAATAAATCCACATTGTCTACACCAGAGCATTCTTCACTCTGTTACAGATGTGCTCAAACAACAACAATAACCAATTAATATTCCTTTTTTCTGCAGGATGTTTAACACTCACTTCCCATCATACCTTTGAGAAAAATCATGGCAATAACATATTCAGAAGATTCCCAGCTTTGTGTGTTTCATTCTCATATAGGATTAAAAAAGCATATGCTCAAGGAATTGCTGGTTAGGGCATTCTGAATTAAACTAACCCATATCCATTGTCAAGTATCATATTTTAACTGCAAAGTAAAAGAAACTTTCAAATGGATAATTCTAATGATCAGAGACAGCAGAAGTGACAGTCTCAGAATCAAGTTATAATATCACCAGCAGAAGCCATTTTAAAGAAAGTATGGCTCACAGTAGAGTTTGATAAATAGCGTCTCATTAGCAGGAACTCAAGAAGCCAGGGGTTAGCAAGAGTTAGAGTCCAGCCAGATTTTGTAACAACATTTTTAAATTAAACCCTTCATGTGGAACATCCAGATGAAGCACAGGTTGCATTCTACAGCTCCTGTAGATTTGTTACCTAATCAGGTATCAGCCACCTTTCTTCTCCAGTATACCACAAAAAGAAAGATTCCCCTCTGTTTTTCACATGCGCACAACTCTCTGGCGTTTTCAGGCAAAATCTTTAATTGTTAGTAAGTGGCAAGAGTGGCAACCGGAGGATTTGCACATCTGATGTTTCTTAAACAGGAAACAAGCCCTGCAATCCAATTAGCTGGCTTTGATGATAACCTTAAATTTCTAACCTTGGGTAAAACTCTTTCAATTAAGCCACTTTGTGCTCTGAGCTCCCACTGTGCCTGGTATTTATTTGTCACTGTCAAAAAATGCCAGAAAGTAACATGCTTTAACTCTAGAAGTTAAAAAGTGAGGGTATTAGGGATGCAGCTAATAACTGCACAAGCATTCACAATCCCATTCCAGGCTTCTCTTGGATTAGCCATTGTAGACTTAGTACAGACAAGTATAATTGAGCAGCCTTATGACAGTAATTTTTGTTAGGAAAGAGTCAATTATGAATTCAGACATCTAAGAAGAAGCAGGAGCAAGCTAGGAAGATTCTGAGTCTTCACAGCAAGAGAACACAAAAGCACCCTCTGATTTCACATCAGTGGTCCACCTCCAGCAGTCAGCCCACTGACAGACTGACAAGTTTGTGCTCTACAGTCTCAAATTATTTTGACCAAACCATTTAGCAGGAAACTACAATGTGTAGCTATAAAAGCACAAAGGAAGGAAGATGTTAACCTCTTGTCTCCTAACAAAGAAATTCAACTGACTATTATTTCAGAAACAGTGAAAGCAATTTCTGGCTTAATCCCTTTAGAAATTCAGAGCTGACTCCTCTTAGTTACACCAACCTGCAGGCAAGTTTCTCTGAAGCCTGCAAGGTAGTGAAAATAAGAGACCACACAGACAACAGATACTGGAATCTACAAAGCTTTGTATTATTTTTTTGTGAAAGGCTCCACATGACAACGAGCACGTACAATGTTCACGCATCAAAGATTACCTTACAACCATAGTTTTAAAGCAAACTACAATGCACAAATACCACGTTCTGCTCTGGTATTTTTACTTTGACTTGAAGCTTTGAATTCACATCAGAAATCACCTATTACTTTGATTCAAAGAAAGCAGTAAGAGCATCTGTACTTTGCTATCACCACATGAAATAATCTTTTGCCTTCTATCAAAATAGATTTGCTTTATTGTAAGACTTTGTGATCCTCTGAGAACAAATGAGCTTTCATTCCCCACGATGTATCTATAGACAGACACCCCACAACCGAACACAGAAGATTACTATTTGGAGCACAATTACATCATATGATCACGAATTGCAACAGCAAACCAACAAAAAGCAAAACAAACAAAGCACAAAACTATGAAAGAAAAAAATAGGGTTATATAGCCCTTATCAACTCATTCAACAGCCCAACTTTCCCCATATTAGAACAATACCTCAAGTCTTCGAGCAGCTGACAAACATCCCTCAAAAGCGACCAACAACCTTCAATTTTTTTTATTCTAAGGAGTGCTTTCACTTACCTTATTTTCTTTCTGTGAGACAGAGTTAAGAAAACTCTTTGGTGTAACAGAACTGAACCAAATTATCTTGGTCTACAGTTTCAGAAGGCTTCTCCAAGCTCTTAACAGGCCTGGAAACCACACAGCAGCAAGAGTGCAGCTCTCTCTTTATGGCTAAGGGCACCTGTTTACTGAATGCTAATTGCAGTTAATTAGACATCAATTAGGAGAAGCTACATTTCACCTGTTTCAGATCCAAATCCCTGGTACTTGCAGCTTGTCAAATTACCTTGTTCCAACTAGCAGAGAAGTTGACCTTCTGTTTAATATTAACTCCTGCCTTCCCGAGGACTCTCCAGACTCATGAGACAGTGTTTGTTGTGCGCAGCTGTAAACTTGTCTGCTGCGGTGTCTCTAATAAATTCTTCCTGGTTAGTACATTAGCAGTGAAAAAAGACCCCATCTGTTTGAAGCAGCGCAGAAGGTTGCTAGAATATTTTGTGAAACCATAAGAAGTTTTTCTAATTAAAACACTTTCTTATTGAGGACATTTGATCTTTGTAGGCGAGTCTGTCTATTCTTCCTAACCATTAAAAAGGTCTTCATGACAGATTGTACTCTCTGATAAGGTCTCGTATTTTCCTCCTCATATATTTAGCAATGTTCTTGTTGTTTACAGTTCACTTGTTTGCACTTTATTAAAACTGCAGTGGAAGCTGTCCTGCTGCTGATCTATATCCTTCCTGGACTCTCTTGCTTCTTGTATATATATATATAATTTTTTTTAAACTAAAAAAAGAAAAAAACCCAACAAAGTGGAGAGTTTATTTTTATGAAACCATGCAAGTTTTAATTTACAACCTTCACAAATAAAAAGACATCCAGTTCTGGAATAAATAAAAATGAGCTCAATTATTATGAGGATAAATTAACTGTGATTGTATAATGTTGATATTATTGGTACCTGATTTGCAATAATTTACTCATTGAAGAACTATAAGCTGGTTAATTTGCATTAGAATGGTTAAGCACTTTAATTCAATTATGGAATTACTGTTGGGTGATTAAAGACAGAGAATAAATAACAAATAAATCTGAGTTCATTTTATTTATCTACTGGCTACTAACTACATGATTTAACAAGACTCTGTTTAATTAAATTTGTCCCCATAGGAATTTATCTGGTATTGCTAAAAGTAAACATGTCCATGAATCCACTGAGGAATGACTTTGCCTTTCTTCTAAACTTTGAAGTCAACACACTGGAGGGAAGGGAGGGCATCTAGAGGGACCTTGCCAGGCTCGAGAAGTGGGCTGTGCAAACTGCATGAAGTTCAACAAGGGCAAGGGCAAGGGTCTGCACCTGGATTGAGGCAATCCCATGAAAAGATACAGATTGGGAGGAGAAAGGATTGAGGACAGCCCTGAGGAGAAGGACATGGGCTTGGTGGTGGACCAGAAATTTAACAGGAGCCGTCAGTGTGCGCTTGCAGCCCAGAAAGCCACCTATGTCCTGGGCTGCATGAAAAGAAGCAGTGATTGTCCCCCTCCACCCTGCACTGGTGAGACCCCACCTGGACTACTGTGTCCAGTTCCGAAGTCCTCAATATAAGAAGGGCCTAGAGCTCCTGGAAGTTGTCCAGAGGAGAGAACTCAAACCATCAGAGGGCTGGAGAACCTTCCCTGTGAGGACAGGCTGAGCAAGTTGGGGTTGTTCAGCCTGGAGAAGAGGAGGCTCCCAGGTGACTTTCTAGCAGCTTTCCAATAGCCGAAGAGGGCTACCGGGAAGCTGGAGTAGGGCTTTTGACACAAGTGTGTAGTGAGAGGACAAGGGGAAAAGGGTTCCAGACTTGAAGAGGAGAGATTGAGGTTGAACATGAGGAACAAATTCTTTGCTGTGCAGGTGGTGAGATGCTGGAACAGGCTGGCCAAGGAAGTTGTGGCTACATGGGGTGTTCAAGACTGGGATGGATGGGGCCCTGAGTAACCTGATCTAGTGAAGTTGTCCCTGACCATGCAGGGGCGTTGGAACTCAAAGATCTTTAAGGTCCCTTCCAACCCTGGCCATTCCATGATTCTATGATTCTAATGTTTGGAGATTGGGAAGGCAGACCTCATACAAGTTCCATTAAAAAAATGATTGAGACAAAAATCCTTCATGAAGTCAGGCTGTAAAACCAAGAGGAATCTCCCCACGCTCTCATATGGGACTTTTGTAAGTTCATATAAAACTGGATGAAATATAGAACAAAAAGAAAATTGGACCATAAATCTGTAGCAGGATTCTCACTCAACATGCCATTATAAGTGAGGAACTGATGCCTTGTTTGTGTGCAAAGTTTTAGATCAAAGTCAAATGTCTTCTACTTCATGCTATCTGTTGTGAACCTCCCGTAGTCCAATAGGTACTCAGTGATGCTTGACGAGAGGTCTATCTTCTGGCACAAGATTTCCTCAGCATCACGAGTAAGCAACTCCTGTTCCTTTGGTCTCCTCCCAGTCCCCAGACTTTATCTGACTGTGCTCGCTCTAGGAGAAATATGATTTGAAGTTACTGTATTCTGCAATCAGAAAGCTGAATTGTAAAAATTCCCTTATTTACTGTGGTCATCTTGTTATTCGTCCCTTTTACCACTCCAAGGTGGTTGGTAATGCAGACTGCAGCTCTGCAAAGCGTTATTAAAACTGGTTAACGGACAAGAATTTGCACTGAATGAGCATGCGTGGTAGATGTACTCATAAAAATCCTCAAATTGTCCAAATCTTGGCTTACAGTTGTTCTTTTTGGCACACTGAAGACCACTTGGCAATGGTTAAGAAGCTGGAGTGTTTTGACTACTCATTATAACTCTGCCATAATTGCATTACTGGGCTGTTGACTTCTCCCTCACCCCATCTCTTTTAACCGACTCTGTCATTACATCCCTTATAGCTTTCAACAGTTATTTGGGGCAGCTGCCTTTCTACAAATGCTCTGTACAGCACAAGCTATGACTGGTCTGAGCCTTCTAGGCACAGGACAAAAATGAAAAAGCAAAATTATTAATACCAGTAATCATTAGGATGCAGTTGTGTCCCAGTGACAAAACAAGAGAGAGCGTATTTCTGCATCCAAACCCACTTTCACAGTATTTTCCATTAAAAGATATTGGCAATTTAAATATTTCTGGTCATTTACTCGTATTGTACCAATCACATTTCTAATTTATCCCAGGCTCTTCCAAGGAAATGATTTAACCCACAGTGCAGATGCTCTGTGTAAAAAGGACCAGGATTCTTAATTATAGTCATTTCACAGGATCTAATAGCAATAAGGTTCCCATAAACGGTCAGAATCTAACAAGCTTCACAGCACTTTGCAAGAAGTACCCATCATTCAACAGAAATGTTAGAATGCTTTTTATTCCCTTTCTCTATTTCCCAGTGAGCATCCCAGGAGAATCATGAGTTTTAAATTTGCTCAGGCATGAAGGGATTGTGTGCCCCCTGAGCCTTTGTATTATGATAATGCAGACATAAAGGTAAGTTTTATTAATTGGAGCTCTATCCACAGGGGTTACGACAACGAAGGAGGCAGGGGAAAGGGAACTGAATGGAAGACGGTGTGACCCTGTTGAGTAGTGATTCCAAGATCCAAAATTCAATCCTGATATACTCCCCCTTCGAGCCTGCCCCTCTTTACCTGTGATTTAATGTGAACTGTTCTGGGCAGCAACACATCTTAAACAACTCATTACAATTTATTTCCTTTTTTTTAAAAAAAAAAATCAATACTCCAAACTCTCCTTTGTACTTATCTTAAAAATTGCTCTTGGGCTAGAACGAATTCATTACTGTAGCCTTTGCATAAAAGTTCACACTCGGTGCCTTCCTAACAGCTCTCTCTGCCTTCCTTACACCACAAGCACAGATGTGGTAGATTTGTCAGTATTTTCTCGCTGCTGTCAAATTACTCTTTATTTCACTCCTTATTTGCATCTTTTTATACCTGTGACTCGTATCATTACTGCTTTCTTCTTATATCCTTCTGCATTTTAATAGCTTGAGATATAGAAGGATGTTTTGATGGTGCCACATCCCTTCTTCCAATCTTGCTACAAGCACAAGCATGATTTAACTGTTCCAGAGCCTTTCCCCCATCCCTATCTCCCCAAAGGTAGGGGTGAGCTGCTTCACTTTGGAAGACAAAAACCTACATGACAAATGCTCTCTTGCTTTCTTATCAGCCAACCAGGCTTTTGGGAGAGGGAAGAAAATAAAAGGCAATGGCAGGCTGCTTTCCACCTTCATCACTCATCAGCAAACCACACATGCTCTAAAACTGATTTGTAGGCTGTAATGCTCCGTATTCATGATAGCACATTAAAAAGGCACCTGCACTGAGCAGATTGACCTAATCATGCTTTCACACATTTCTAGTGGATTCAAGTGAGGCACTCAGAGAGCCCCTCAGGACAGAGGCCACTCCAAAGACAATAAATACTGGAAAGAACCCCGTTGTGTATTGTATATCAGCGTATGTGAAAAGAAAATGACTGGCAAAAGTTTGGGGCACACAGATCGGACTTCAGACATACAACGTCACTGGAATTCAAGTCAAACATGAAGAATTCAGAAGGGTATTTTTAGGTTCCTCTCTCAATCCCCCAAATACAATAGGATTTTTTTTCCTAGCATAAATTCACTGAAGACAAAAATATGGCCAGATTAAAGTTAATTGTTAGGTAGCAGGAAAAAATTGTGCTTTAACAAAAAGTAGTCAATGATTCCAAGGGTCTTTTCCAACCTGGATGATTCTGTGATAAGCAGGGTTTGTAATTCAGAGTTAGAATCATAGAATCATTATGGATTGGAAGGGACCTCAAAAGACCATCTAGTCCAATCCCCCTGCCACAGCAGGATCACCTAGACCAAGTCACACAGTTGTAGTAAGAAATCATGATAAGAAAATTCCTTCCAAGACTCCTTGTCTCCAACTTAATTTTGCAATGGAAAACTGAAATGTGTCATTCAGGCAAATCTGAAAGAAAAGATATTTCCAGTTTCAGACACCAAACTTAAAATGACATTACTTCCATGGAGCTTCTGTTGTGCTAAAGAAAACAGGATATCAGATAATCTACAAAGTTTACTTTATATCTTCTTTCATATTAATTCAATGGAATAGCAAAGAGCAGGACCAATGAAAAATGAGCACTTTCATCTCTCTGCAGCTTCTTGAGTTGTTGCGTGTGTCTCTGATGTTCAAGCAGAGCCTTTTCACAGTTAAAAATGAAAACACTTAAGAAGCTTTTTCCTTCTTTTTCTGCTGGAGACTCATTCTTTTTTTTTGCTAAAGGACACAAGCAGAGTGTAGCTGAAACAAACTTCTTAGGATCTGAAAGTTGACAGCTCTAGTTTTTATGATGCGGTTTGGCAGTGATGGAGAAAATCATACAATGAACTCAGGAAATTCAAGCAAAATCAAAGAAAGCCTCTCTCCTCGTGTTACTGGCCCTATGTTCTGGGTGCCCCCAGATCTGGCTCTGAGCAGAGGATGTTCTGAGCAGCAAAGTAGTCCCCCTGTACTCAGCACTGGTGACGCCGCACCTTGAGTACGAAGTGCAGTTTTGGGCACCCCAGTACAAGGGAGACATTGAGGTGCTGGAGCGAGTGCAGAGGAGAGCAACAAATCTGCTGAAGGGCCTGGAGAATAAATCTGATGAGAAGAGATTGAGAGAGTTGGGGCTGTTTAGTTTGAGGAAGAGGAGGCTAAGGTGAGACCTCATTGCTCTCTACAACTATCTGAAGGAACACTATAGAGATGTTGGTGCTGGTCTCTTCTCACAGGGAGTTAGCAACAGAACCAGAGGGAATGGTTTCAATCTTCAACAGAGCAGGTTTAGATTGGACATCAGGAAGAAATTCTTCATGGAAAGAGTGGTCAGGCACTGGAATGGGCTGCCCAAGGTGGTGGTTGAGTCACTATCCCTGGAAAAGTTTAAAAGACGCTTAGGTGTAGTGATGAGTGATGTGGTTTAGGGGTGAACTTGTAGAGTAGGGTTGATGGTTGGACTCGATGATCCCAAGGGTCTTTTCCAACCTAAATGATTCTATGAT
>JAOXOE010000776.1:3164779-3178192 GCA_028565055.1 Phoeniculus purpureus | reverse complement strand
GACCAAGGAGCTTCATCCAGCTTGGTCTGTGTCATTCCACTAAGGGTTCTAGCAAAGATAATGTTTTTCATATGCTCACGCATATAAATCTCAATAGCATCCAAGCATTCTGATCTCCTGTATATTCACCTGGCCACAAGGTAAAGTCTTTGCATTTAACCCTGTGTTCTCATTTTGCAAACACACTCCAAGTCCAACTGGGACGCAAGTATTCATTAGGCATCACTGAGCCTTGCCACACTGGCCACACACTAGAAAAAGAATACTTCATCAACAAAAAGCTTTGCAGAGATGATATCTCCTATGTAGCCCCAGTCCTCCTGGCCTTCCTTCAGCAGAAAGCAACAAACAACTTTCTATTTCCTAATCTGACAAGTAGGGGAAAGTTGACTTAGAGAGTTTAATTACTTTTAAAAAAAATACTAATTCCATTGGTTGCCATGGCAATGCATTCTCATTAGATGGAGCAGAACTGGCAGCATTGGAGAAACAGTCTGTCTTTGTAACTGCAAGTCTTACAATAAAATACAATTATTAACCATAAATGTTTCTTGCTGTTTACAACCACAAATGCAACAGCCAATAAAATAGTTGGAGATTGCTTCTGATGTACTGCTGTGGAAATTTGTGAGCTTATGGTCCAATGGGCTTCTGTGGTGACAGTGGGAAAGGATGGATGAGGTTGAAAAGCTACAGGCGGAAGTAGAAAGGCTTAGGAGCGTTAGAGAGGCTGAAATAGAGGTAGACTGGCGGCGCCAGACTCTGCAGTCTGGACAACAGCCAAATAAGAGCCAGAATCAAGGTGCCCCTTGTACCCTGCACTTCTCAGATGGAGGACAGAAGCCCAAGTAGAAGGGATGACTGGAGTCAAGTGCAGAGCCATGGCAGAAGGCAAGCACCCCCCTTGCCTGCCTCACCTCCCCATTTGCCACTGAGAAATAGATATGAGTCCTTACTGGAAGACAGCCAGTTTAATAAGGATATAGAGGATAGGCAACCTATTCCAGAGGTCCTAGCATGGTCACATAAATCAGAGAGGTCTTCCAGTAATATGACAACCTCCTCCACACAGCAGAAGAGAAGAGTCCTGGTTATTGGAGACTTGCTTCTGAAGGGAACTGAGGCCCCAGTTTGCAGAGCTGACCCTTATCATAGGGAAGTCAGCAGTCTGCCTGGAGTCCGAATCAGTGATATCACTAGGACACTCCCTAACCTGGTGAGATCAGCTGACTATTACCCACTGCTGATCTTCCAGACAGGTGGGGAGGAAGCTGTATTGTATAGCCTGAGGGGAATGAAGAAGGACTTCAAGGCCTTAGGACATTTGGTAAAAGGGTCTGGGGCACAAATTATATCCTCCTCATTACTTCCATTTTGGGGTGAGGACACGGGCTGGAATAGAAGGATTCAGTCCATAAATGCCTGGCTGCGAGACCGGTGCAACAGGCAGGGCTTTGATAATGGCTGGTTTTACAAGGCACCAGGCCTTACAGGTACCCATGGGAGGGGTTTATCTCAGAGGGAAAAAGGGTTCTGGGGCAGGAATTTGAAGGGCTCATTCAGAAAGCTTTAAACTAGATTCAAAGGGGGGTGGGATTGTTGATGGGTGGGCACCTGTGGGACAGAGCTCTGGTCTTGATGAAAACCAGGCAGCCTCCCACTGTCCTAGGGTGAAATCGGAGCACCCAGCTCACTCCCTGAAATGCCTGTACACCAATGCAGGCAGCATGGAGAACAAGCAGGAGTCAGAAATCTGTGTCCAGTCAGGTGACTATGATCTGGTGGCAATTAAGGAGACATGGTAGACAGCTCGCATGACTGGAATGTGGCCATGGATGGCTATATCCTTCCTGAAAAGGGAAGGATAGGTCAGCAAGGCAGGGTGGTGGGGTTGCTCTTTATGTGAAAGAGCAACTGGAATGTATTGAGTACTGTCCAGGGGCGGATGAAGAGACTGCTGAGAGTTTGTGGGTGCGGATTAAGGGGCAGGCTGGCATGGGTGATACTATTGTGGGTGTCTATTACAGGCCACCAGACCAGAATGAGGAAGCTGATGAGGTCTTCTACAGGCAGCTGACGGCAGCCTCACAGCTACAGGCCCTGGTTTTCATGGGGGATTTTAACTACCCTGATATGTGCTGAAAGTTGTACTCAACCAGCCACCCACAGTCCAGGAGGTTCCTCCAGTGCATTGGTGAAAATTTCCTGATGCAAATAGTGGAGGACCCCACTAGGAGAGGGGCGCTGCCGGATCTTGTTCTCACCAACAAGAAGGGTCTGTGATTCTGTGATTCAGCCCGAAAGCCACAATTTGAGAAGCAAATGACTTTGACAGTGGTTTGAGAACTGAGAATGGCTCCCCATCCTAAAAAAGAGCAAAGTTGGCAGATTCAGAGAAATATTCACATGTATTTCTTGGTTTTAGTCTCTCTTAAACACTTTCTTAAAACAAGTTAAAGAAGCAAGTGAGTTACTGCAAATGCTTTATTGATGGAAGTAGTAAGTAAAGGTAACCAGCTCCTGAACAGGCAGATTGGAGCTTAACTAGGAAATGTTGAAGGCAAGTCTAATGTTTTGCTCTCATGAATGTGGAATCTTCACTTGCTCTTCCAAGCTTTTATCTGCTTCTGGCTCTTTATATTCTTTGCCTTTTCTCTCAGGAGTAGAGCTTAAGTAAAAAAATTGTGTCTTGAAATAAGCATCTAGGGAATGACTGACAAAGTGACAGACTGTCTGAATATAATCCCTTCCACATATTTTGTTTAAACATGATGATATGTTGTTACATTACTACAATTCTTTAAAGTGGAAAAATCCTGCAGCTTTTCAAGGGATAACATTCTCTGCATTACTTTTATTAATTTTAAACTGATTTCAAAGATGTTAAAAACTTAGAGAATCTCTTTTTAAACTAAGGGGTATTTGTACCCAAGTAAGAAGAAAAACTCCGAAGAATTTGAAGCTGTAGACAAATTCCTTCTTAACAATCCAGGTCCTCTGTGTCACACACATCTTGCACATTATGTGATTATGCTGAATTCTGGCAGGAGTTTGTATGACAGGCATTAAGTGCATTAATTTAAATGAAATAATCCAATTTTTCTCCTTAAGAAAATTTGGCAGTGAATTGTACCTTTTGGCAAGACTAGAAACTCTTGATCCTTTTATGAGGCAGATTGATTCCATTATTTGCTGCATTGAGAACGGCGCAGAACTTTTGAAGCTCCCAAAAAAAGAAACAAGATAAACCAAACAAAAAAAATCTCTTAAATTATTTCAGTTGCACCTTGCACAGTTTGATAGTTTTAAAGGAATTAATTAGAGCTGAACAATGAATCTCAGCCCTTGAAAGAAAAATACTGAACCTAACTAAGATAAACAACAAGTTCTTTAATAGCTCTTGTCATTTTGTTTTTAGAACAATTGCAAAACAAAGCCAAGAACAGATCAGAGCTGGAAAAACCAGAAGGAAGGTTCTTCTCAGTAATGCTCCACTCTGCTAAACAGTTCTGGGAGAAAAAAAAAAAATGTTTATTTACAGGTTATTTATAGGTTTCTAAATTATGTATTTTTTTTCCATGGCATAAATAGGGAAGCAGAGGATTTTTTTCCTTACAGACTCTTGACAAGATGAAAAGATACAGCGAACCTAAAATTAGCACAACAGTTCTCTCTTTCAATTACCATTTCCCAAAATGATATTTTGCCGTTAAAAATTAATCTGGGAACGCTGAGTTCCTGTCCTTATCAAATAACACACTGGGATTGAACACAGCTGAAATATTTTGCCTTGGTATTATCTCTGGACATTTGTATTCTAATCACCAAATAAAAGAACATGTGTATAATGAACACATGGCTGAAGTCTTCCCCCAGCCTCCACAACTGCACAACACAACATTTTATGCAGTCTCTCTAGCTTTTACATTTGTATTCCAAAAGTGCTTGAAATTGGTTTACAAAGCAAATGCACTTTCCTCCCTTTACTGATTAGATAAACTGGGAAAAGCAGCAAGACAAAAGCTAGAGAGTAGTTTTCTATGGGAGCACAGGCTGGGTCTGGTGATACAGAATCATGAAGTTTGGAAAAGATCTTCAACCTACAACCACCAACCACTAAACCATCTCCTGAAACACCATGTCTGCCTGTTTGTTGAACCCCTCCAGGCACGGTACCTCCAGCCCCTCCCTGGGCAGCCCGTTCCAAGGCCTCATCACTCTTTCTACAAAGAAATTTTCCCTACTATCCAGTCTGAACGTCCCCTGGCACAATGTAACCCCATTCCTCTTGTCCTATTACTAGTCACTAGGAAGAAGGTTCTTTAGCTTGGAGAGGTTCTCCCTCTCTACTCTGCCCTGGTGAGACTGTGTCTGGAATATTGTGTCCAGTTCTGGGCCCCTCAGTTCAAGAGGGATGTGAAGCTGCTGGAGGGAGTCCAGCGTAGAGCAACAAGGATGATGAAGGAAGTGGAGTACCTCCCTTATGAGGAGAAGCTGAGGTAGCTGGGTCTCTTCAGCTTGGAGAAGAGGAGACTGAGGGGTGACCTCATTAATGCCTATAAATATTTGAAGAGTGGGTGTCAGGAGTATTGAGCCAGGCTCTTCTCGGTGTCTTCTAGTGATAGGACAAGGGTAATGGGTGTAAGCTGGAACATAGGGGGTTCCACATAAATATGAGAAGGAACTTCTTCAAAGTGAGGGTGACAGAGCACTGGAACAGGCTGCCCAGGGGAGCTGTAAAGTCTCCCTCACTGGAGACATTAAAGACCTGCCTGGATGTGTCCCTATGTGACTTGGTCTAGGTGATCCTGATGTGGCAGGGGGATTGGACTAGATGATTTTTTGAAGTCCCTTCCAACCCCTAATGATTCTATGATTCTATGATTCTATGATCAGCTGGACTAGAGCAAAAAGACCACAGTGAAGAGCAGTGGGTGAGGAACTATCTACCACATGTGAATACAAATGGTATCAGTTACCTACCCACTACTGAAGCTGTCTGAAGTTTGTGTCAAGCTCCTTCATGCATCCCCAGGGGAAAAGCAGACAACAGAAACAGTGTGCTGCTACCATGCTCCTCCCCATATCCATTGTGAGAGTCTGTGGTTCACCTGAGCAAACCAGCACATGGAGAAGAGCTAGATCCCTGGAGGTGTTTAAGGAAAGAGTGGACACGACGCTTAGGGATATGGTCTAGCAGTTACATAATAGGATAATGGTTGGACTCAATGACCCTGGAGGTCCTTTCCAGCCGTGATAATTCTGTGATTCTGTGATGGTGACATACAGACCATTTCTGACACTTATTTTGTAGAAATCAAAGCAGATGGTATTAAGAACCCAGTCTGAACAGCATAGTAACATGCTGTGCAACTCAGGAGATGGAAGAATGAAAAGAAGGGATCTAGGGGTCACAACTGGGTACCAGAGCTGGGCAAGCCAGAAGTCAGAAAGGTTCCTTGCCCACAGGAGCCTATGAATGAAAGTGTACAAGTGCAGACCAAATACAACAGAGTAAGCAGTGAAATTGTGAGATGGCAGGTTTCAACAAAAACTTGTCAGTGCCCTATTTATTTGCAACTTTTTGAGCTTTAAAGTGTGGAAATCACTGAGACATTTTCTGGCATGTTTTTACAGTACAAAATCTGGACCGTTCATACCGACTTCTGCAATTACAGAGTGGGGGTGTGGACGAAAGAAGTATTTTGTTTATGATTAAGCAGTCAGCCTATATTCTGGGGAACAAAGAAGATCCCTAATTTCATTTGCATTGATTGTGCCCATTGAGATGATCGAGGTTCTTCAGATTTTTCTAAAGGAAAAAACTTGCAGCTTAGGCCTGCAGTTTGGAAGCATGAGTTTTGCTTTTGTTCTGTCAATATATTTCTGAAAAGCTCTAAGAGATCACTGCCTGCAGGTGAGGATTTTGCAGCTTTTCTTGCAAACACACAAGCAGACAAAGTAAACGTTTCTGAGTGTTCACAGCTTACATTTTTCAGCAGTTGACCTGGGGATCCAAACAATGAGAACACATTTAAGGTGTAAAATTATGCCCTACACCTACATGGTTTTGGAATGCTCTTCACTATCAAATAAAAAGAAAATCATAATATATACAGCAGCCGAACACAAGAGGTTTCCTGGGGAAGGCATTACATTACTCTCTTATTTGTCATCCCGCATTCAGAAGAAATGCCCCTAGATTTTGTTTTTTACGAAGAATAGGAAGGAGCTTGTCACACTGGCACACTGTGTAGAAAACCAGACTGGATATTGGATTGCTCCTTTATTTCAAAGGATGAGTAGTCATGCAATATTTATCACTGAAGGGCAGAGGAAGCAATCAATAATGTTTTCCCATGTGGGACATTTTTCTCACTATTTTATAGCACAAACCCAGGTCTCCAAATACACAAAGCACGGATAAAATTCACCCCTGCACATAAGGTCAGTGTTAAAACCCATCTGCTTCTTCTACCCTGCTTTGGAGGTCTGAACTGTAGTTCTAATTCCTCTGCACAGGAGCAAGTTTTGTCCAACAGATATTGCTTACCTCTAAGCAAGAGCAGAGCACCATTTCTCTGTGAAGTCTGCTTCAGAGAAACAACATTCAATAGTTGGTGTTAGAAAAAGAAAAAAGCCAAACCTATCTAAACCAGGAATTGTCTGTGTTTCTTAGATATGGGAATCTGCTTACCTTCTATTTCATATTCTTTCCCCACTTCTCATCTTCCTCAAACCCAGATAAATTTATTCCTGGTGCTAACACAATTCACCAACTTCAGCTAATTACTCCAAATTACAAACAGGGGGAAGGAAGATGTGAGGAAGGAGATGAAAACACCTCAGCAGAGGCTATGAAAGGTAAATAGCCTTCATATTCAATTAATAATGCCTGGGATCCTTAAAGAGCTGGAATTGATCTGTGAGGGTTTCATGGCACACTCTGTACTTTTCAAAAGAAGTCAAACAAACAGGTTGGATTTTGAATTCAAGTCTCAATGATAATTCACTATTAAAAATGACATCCAGGAGTAGTTCATTATTGGCCACCTACAGAACAGAAGCAATATGTCCACATTGCCTGCAGTTCAACAAACACTCTTTCTTGCTCCAAGATCTTTATTAATCCAGACCCCAGGCTTCAGGGTTTAGCTGAACCTTGAGGTTTCTTTTACTCATAAAGAATAACGCTCGGCAAAATATCATAACATTGCTGCATGCTCCTGGTTTGAGGATTGCAGCAGGGTAGGTATCTTCTGGAAGTGTCAATTTAATTAATTTTACAGTTCTTTTCATACTTCCCCTTATTGCCAGCAGCCCTTGTACCTGAGCAGAACAAACACAGAACTCCTAGAATGTAAAATCTGATACTTCTTGTATAAGGCAGGCAGTGTATAAGGAAACTCTCATTTCAAATGCTTAGGATAAAAACAGGTGATGCAGAGAAAAGCCTTGAACACCAGAGCAGCCAGCTGGGCCAGACTGATGGTCCCTCAGGCTGGCAGTTCTGACTGATTTCAGCCTTTTGCCTCTCAGCCTGAGGAGAAGCAAACCACATCTACACACAAGACACAAATAATGTCATCTAACTCTTAGTGGCCAGTATAGACTCTCATAGATAGGGCTCCTTATTTGGAGAGCTCTAAGAAAGATAATGAGGGACAGACCTCAGTTTCTATTCTAATTAGACCAAAACCTTATTTGGATGAGTGGCTCTTGCACTCAAATCAGCGTGGAGAAACACCATAGTTTGATGCTGAGAGACAACATCAGCATGAAGGAGATGAAAGCTGTTAACGTTCATCCTGTACTCATCTCTGTACAGCTAATCCAACAAAATCTTTCACTGCACAGATTATCCTACAGGAACAACAATTCCAGATAAGGCTGCAGATTCAGTAATGGGTCAATCCACAGAAAGCTGTGCTTTCGAGCTGAGGAACACCTGCACAGCGTGATGCAGGCACTCCTGCTAATGCATTTTGCCTCTGTGGAGATATTTTACTGCTGGACAATCTTCCGCTCAGTCTGTAGGCAAGAAACTAAATGGATTCTATTCATTTAAGCACAGCAGTCACAACACAATGTGATTGAGGTTTATGCCTTCAAGTTTCACATCTCACAGCTTATCCGTCTGCTTTGTTGAAAGCCTAAGAACTGCTGAAACCAAGGCAGCAGCTGCACCTTGCTCTTTGCTCAGCAAATGGGGAAAACCCAACGTACTTAAAATCTCTTTGGTTTATTCTTTGCTTATCTTCCCCGTATGCAAAATGAATGCTCCATCTTCCTGTGCAATCTCCTCCTAGCAGCTGCTTTGGCCACTGTGCTCTGCTACATGGGAATGCAGTGGCACATTTTTTGGCCATCTTTAATTGCAGGCCATCATCAGTAAGATTCTGACTGATCTAAAGGGACCTTCTCCAATAAAAGCCAAAGGCCACCATTAGTGAAGGTACCTGTGGTACTACCATCACCAATGTGGACAGTTCAGCTGGTCTTTAATGTCACAAGAGGCACAGGGCAGAACAGCATGTGCTCAGAGACATTAAAGAGATGGGTGCTCCAGGTCCTGTGTAAAATATTTTTCGAAATGTGCAGGTGGGAACTTCTTCACATGTCAAACTCTTCAATCATTGACGTTTCCAAGCCAAATATAAAGCATGTATATTCACAACTAGGCGCTCATTTCAGAAGCACTACCAAGATAACTTTGCTCAAGAAAAATAGCTCTACACACCTCTCAAAAAAAGGGAAATTTTGCCATGGCTTGCTCCTACTAGGCAACGGGAAAAAAAAGCAGATTCAAGGATACAAAGATATTTTATAGTTTTGTGTCATTTTCTTTGGACATTCCAATCTGGCTTTTTTCCATAATTCTGAAAGACTGACGTTGCTGATGTTTAGGCCTCTGTTCTTTTTCCCCTCCCAGACCAAGTGCTACATTTTGACACGAGCTTCACATTTAGCTTCAACATCATCTTTTTTTTTAAGTGGAAAGCTTTTCAATTTTAAACAGCTTTGATCCAAATCTGTTTTTAATGCCATGCTAAACTTAGAGTAATTCTTATAAATGAAAACATTAAGAAAGAAAAAAAAATCTCTGCATCCACTCAAAGCTGGAGCAACACAACTACCCATACCCACCCCTTCTCAAACTCCTCATAAACAAGTCTTCATTTAAGGCTAAAGATACAATGAGAGACTAAACTCGTCTCACCTGAGACATCTCCATTATTTAATTAAAAATGATCTTTTGACTTGTTAATCCTGACTTAGGTTTAGTTTTCAGTCTCAGAAGACGACAGTGATTACTAACACAAGCAAATCAACATTCTGCAGCAATAGGGTACCCCAAGTGTATTTCTGAACGGGAAGGCATTATTAAAAAACAAAGAGCTCCCAAGCTCAGGGCAAGTGCACAATTACAGTTGATTATGAAACGCCACCACCATCACAAACTCTCCAAGAGAGATTCCTGAACCAGTACTAAGAATTGTTTTGGTCCTCAGGAGCCAGGGATAACACTGCTGTTCCCTTCCCTCAGGCCTCCAAGGACAAGGCTTAGCGCTCAGACTGTGAAGGGTCAGAATTAATTTCATGTGGGCCCGCACGCTCATTCTGGGATTTATAACCTTTGTCTTCAACTAGCGGAAGGTGACAGCTAATGACATCTGCTTGGGGGTTAGGTACGGGATCAGGGGAGGGTAGCACAGTGTATGAATGCAGCAAAAATAACCAGGCTGCCTTCCTCCCTCTTCATTGTGCCAGTGCGGAATGCCACTGCTCAGACAAATTCACCACTTTCTAGGTACCAAGCACTGACTCGATTGGATAGAGGCAATTAAAATTAAGAAATTTTTACCATCGAAGGCAGTTTATTATGGAAAATAAAACTGCTATTTAAAATTGCAATAGCGATATCAGTGAGGGCCAGCTAGCTTCAACACCATCTCCTGGTATTTTTGCGAAGTATAACTTAGGTTATGTGAGGTGCTGGTATAATCAGTAGCAAAAACTAACCATACTTGAAGGATAAGGAGTCAAACACAGAGCCACGAGGATGATGAAAGGAGTGGAAGATCTCTCTTATAAGGAAAGGATGAGGGAGGCGGGTCTCTCTAGCTTGGAGAAAAGGAGACTGAGGGGTGACCTCATTAATGTCTATAAATATGTGAAGGAAGGGTGTCAGGAGGATGGAGTCAGGCTCTGCTCAGTGGCATCTAGTGATAGGATGAGGGGCAATGGGTGTGAGCTGGGATACAGGAGGTTCCACATCAATCTGAGAAGGAACCTCTTCAGGGTGAGGGTGACAGAGCACTGGAAGGGGCTGCCCGGGGGGGTTGTGGAGTCACCTTCTCTGGAGACATTTAAAACCCACTGTGACTGGCTCTAGGTGATCCTGCTGTGGTGGGGGGATTGGATTAGATGATCTTTCGAGGTCCCTTCTAATCTGTAATATTCTGCGATTCTGTGAAACACCCTTGTCTGAAAAGAAAGGCCTTTGGAGCCAAAATGTCTGATTTTTTTTGGTTTTTTTTCTTATGGTTCATTGCTCTAAAATGATCTGAGGGACAAATCAATCCATTTTAAAACATTTTCTGGCATTATTTTTCACCACACACATTAGCATCATCCAGTTTGAACACCGCTTCAGAAATTCGCAGCTCTGCACAATACTGCTAATGCCTTGACTCAAAAGGGATCTTCTTGTCAGCATTTTCCTTCAATTGCAAGGACAAAGTGAGGACAAAGCCTGTTCCCCTGGAACTGTTTTCCTTTCCTGTGATTAAACACATCAGGAAAGCGGAGCAGACAAGAGCAGGTATCTCGCCTCACATCATTATCCAGCTCATTCAGGAGACAGACAATGAGCAACAGCCACCCTATCTGAAGTGACCACCTCAAGATTTAACTCTGCTTATCTGGAGTCTGCAGGACTCAAAGCCCACCCAGTCACTCCCGGGCAAATACCTAATTATTGCACCTCCAGCACACAGCAATAAAACCCACATCCTGCAAACTTGTTACAATGGGAATTATCTTTAGCACAGTAAGCTGAAGTCATTAGTTATTTATTCCCTGGCAGTGTAGGTGGATAATTAGCACATAATTTGAGGTTTTCTAGGCATGACAGCCTGCTCTGATGGCTGCCCCTGCTCCTGATGAAATATCTGCTTCAGATCTTGCAGCAGCATCTCATGTGTAAAAATTCCAGGCTGTGCCAATATCAGGCTGCTGTCTTTTGCTGTTTGAAGTCATCATGAACATTTTGGGGTTGGTTTTTTTAAGGAAGACATTATTTTTTCTTTCCTTTTTCCTGAAGCTTGGACTAACTGTTGCTTTGCATCCAAAGCAACCTGTGAGAACATGGATGCGCCTGCAGGGCAACCAAGGGGATATTACACATGAGGCACTGAAATGTGTGTCACAAGTAGAGATACTTACAGGTTTCAGAAAGGAAAACAGAAGCATCTTCATGCTAGAAAAGAGAGTTCACGGTACAAAGTGCTCCATCATGAAGAGAAGCTCCTTGGCAGCTTCTTGTTGAGGACTGGTTCTGAGTGCTCCTCTCCCCCAGGGGGGTTCAGGCAATGGCCCCTCCTAACCTTAAGAGCGGTCTTCCAGCCTTGCCTGCAGCAGCCGAGTTTAATGCATTGTCCATTTTGCAGATGCTGGCAGCTGTGGGGTTGCTGGTTTCTGCCTGCGGTGCCCAGATCCGGTTGCTCATCATAAGCAAGAGCAGAAGATTTCATATGTCATGCTTGGAAAGGTTGCAGCTCACTTTGGACTCTGTGAGCTGTGTCATCATCCTCTTCATCCCTCAGCTCACTAAATGCCAGTTAGCTGAGTGCCCTCTGGCAGAAAATTAAAACCAGTGGGATAAAATGGACCATCATCTCTGATTCACAGTGGGGGTTCTGTACAGTTATCTATGTAGAATTTTTCCACTCCCATAAAATATTGGAGTCCTTACTGATTCTGTCTCAGTGCTGCTCCTTCTTTCCTTTTTGTTTTTCTTTTTTAAAATTTACAACCCCTTTAGAGTGTTTTTTGGACATATCATAAGTTGTAGCAGAAGAAATCTTAACTTTTTACCTGAAAACTCCTAGGTTTCAGATCCAGGCCAGATTCCTGCCTTTTCAGCTGCAAGCATCCTCACAGCGCAGAAGTTGCAGGAGAGATTTTCCCACCTTCTCTGCATCCCAGTCTGGCTGTTCAAGGACTACAGAGCCTGATTTGGGTAACACTAAAGGACAGAGGGACTTTTGGTTGTTACATTAACTAAATCCCTCTGTGGATATACATTTGATAAAGGCATCCTTGAGAGAGTCTGGCTTCCGGTGTCCAGTCCAACACCTCGATCCCTAGCTACTTCACAGATGCTGAATAGACGCCACCCCAAACTCCCATCACAAAATATTACTTCTCAGCATCTTTATAAATACACTTCTTCCTACTCTTGGACTGATCCCTTATTGCATTTCAGGGCTCGCTTGCTGAGGACAGGTTCATTTGCTAATACATGAATCATTATTGCTTTGAGCCTCTGAGCTAGCATTTTTATGAGCACGTTTCAAATTGTATTTGATTGCTGTTAGAAATCATTTTGGTTCACACTCGACAACCAGGCCAACCTAAGCCAATATGCTCTGCCTGGCACTGTGAAAGGATGTTGTGAGAATTTAATTACTAACTGCAAGTTACTGTGCATATGGTGAATTTTAAATGTACTATTTCTTTTATTTTTTCTGCCTCCAAGGTAAAACCAGCCAGTTGTTTAACTCCAGCTTATTAAGATTTCTATCTAGTGGTTCTGATAAAATTGTTTCAGATTGCACACCCTACAGAGAACAGCAGGCTGCCTTTTCCTATCTGTGAGTTGCTTGCAGACCATAAATGCCATCCAAGCCAAAATGAGTCTTCTTTGCCCTTCTGTAAACCCAGGCTACATGTTAGAGATTAGAGTTACCTCATTGCCTTAATGTAAGAAAGCTTTTGGAAAAACATTCATTTTATGAATTTAGGTCCAAACAAAACATCACTTGAACAGAAATGCTATCTGGCAGCAAGAGTCTCACCTTGGGGAAGGGAGGAGGAAGCTGGGGTGGTGGAGGTACGCTATAAAAATATATACTCCTCACTTCTCCTCTTCCACTATTATGATTGTGCTGATGTTCTCCTACACTTCTGTGAGATGGAAGCTCTGTGACAGATGCCGCACTGATACACACACATGCTGAGTAAATGAGAACCTTGTACTGAACCAGATTTCATCAGTACAGTAACAAGAAGAGGAGGAGGATTTTGTATCAATTTCCTCTTGTTAATAGACTCATAGAATCATCAGGGATTGGAAGGGACCTCGAAAGATCATCTAGTCCAATCCCCCTGCCATGGGCAGGGACATCC
>JAOXOE010000776.1:3132257-3164679 GCA_028565055.1 Phoeniculus purpureus | reverse complement strand
TCCACCCATCAAACCCATGTTCCACCAGCTTGGAGACCAGAATGTGGTGCAGGACAGTATCAAAGGCTTTGCTCAGGCCCAGGTAAATGACACTGGCTGCTCACCCCTCATCCATTAAGTTTGTGACACAGCTCAGCATGAAACCCATGGAAGAATCATCCTTTAGGTGCTTCTAATAATGCGTGGCATTCTTTCCAATGAAAGAAATACCTTGTGCCCCACTCAATGTTTGTATTGCTTTGAGCACTTTCCCCTAGGGGATATTCAGCACATCGAACTCCCTTGCTGTCTGCCAGCTCACCTTCACCTGCAGCAAAGCTCAGTGGTGCAGTCTGGGTTGCCCCTGTTAGGAACTTGGCACCATACCCTTTTATTAGAACTTGACTTCCCGACTAATGAAGCAGCAGCTCAGCCAAGCACAATGTGCAGTAGAAACAAGGAAAGCATGAAGAGAAAGCACAAGAATTTGACGTGGGGAAAGTACCTTTCTCCAGATGGCAAACTAACATATGCACTTACAGTTCAGCTTCTTCCCCTGGCCTTTCCACAAAGCAGACATCTCAGTCCATAGAGCCTCCTTTAGGTCAAATTTTTTCCACATTCATGAGCATGAACTACCTGAGCTACATCTTCCGACCTGTCAGAGCTGCATGCATACAGGGAGGAAAAAATAAATCATTAAACAGATCTGGGAATCTCCTTCATTTTGGCGGATTGTTTTTCTCCTCTCCTTTGTCTAAATCCCAGGGCTAATCTGCTTTCTTTGTGAAGTTCAATCTTGAGCAATTCAGATTGGAAGGCTGGATATAAAGAATGTGATTTGAATTTATTGTAGAACAGAGAAACTGCTGTGGATGGTGAAAGGCAAGACTGGAAATCTGTAGTAATGATGCCAGAAATAGAATCGTAAAAACTGATTTAGAACCAGCATCCAAAGAAGCATCTGCTGTCTTCCACTTCAAGATAAAACCAAAGCTGCTCCTCGAAAACACAGTCTCCCTAGATGACACTTCTCTTGGAGGAACATCTGAAGGGATCTGATAATGTGCTACTCGAAGGAGCACACCACTGAAGTAGAAACGAGCTGAGATAAATATCCCGTGTAAATGAGGAGTAGCTGTCCCAGAGGCCAGCAAGTTACCATTATACTAAACCATGGGTACGAGGGGACACAGTTTCACCCATCACGTTGTATATAATTACATCCAATTTCCCCACAGCTTAACTGCATCTGCTCAGCATTAAATCCAACAACTCCACTGAAGATCTTGAGCCACTTTTCCTCTCATGTATGAATAACAGAGGAAGCACATGTTGCTTCATTCAAGAAATGTGATATTCTCTGTCTGCTGTGTTACAGCCACTTCAGTCAGGCTTTTTGACTTAGTGGCCTCAGACAGGAACTCACATTTTGGAGGGAAAGGTAGAGGAAAGAGGGAAAAAGAAAAGAGCTCTTTGCTCTTGGGACCTCTTTTCCCTTCAGATAGAGCCATGTGCGGTGAGAGGCCTGGCCTTCTCCTAGGTTAAATGCTTAAAATGATCTAGGATAAATCCAATCCTTATCTGCAAGATTCCTTAGCAGGAACAGGTTCATTAACGTTTGTGACACATCTGGGTACATAACGATGCGAGCCACAAGCGTGCTTAGAAATTTCTGGAGATACTTTGACAGGTTTCTGATTGTTTACTTTTGCACCTCTCTCTTTACATTTCAATTCTCACCATGAAATGCTCGAAGGAGCCAGAGTGCACATTTCAAACCAAAAATTAGGAGCAGCACTGTGCTTGCCACTTCAACAGTCCTTTGATTCTCATGCTCACAAAGCCAAAACAAATCCTAAACCTGTATTTTACCTTTCTCCTTGGTGCTGTGAGTTGCCAGGTTTGTTTGACACCTCCTGGCCTTTGTGAATGCAATAACCGCATTAGAACTCCAAATTTTCATTAAGTCCTCAGGCCTGGCACAAATTAACTAAACAGGGGCCTTGTTTTTCAAGGAGGCAGCATTTTTCTACATGTTTGGAAAGAACTCTCTGCTGGTGTACAACGGAGCAATTTGTTGAGACACAGTGAAGCTGCGGATATTGACCTCAGACTGAATTTTGGGCCTCATTTCTTAACGCATTTCAGAAGGGAAAGGGAAAAATCCTACATGCCCATTGTTTGCCTTGTGCTCAGACCAAGCTAAGAAAGTGCTTCAGAAACCTTTGGACTGAAAGTATAATAGTTACAACTAGTATAGTTTTACTTTTCAATAGGTATAATAGTCCCTTTCCACTAAACCCACTGAAGCTGTGGTCTAAAGAAGAACAGCCTTAGTCACTCAGGCCTGATGACTAGCAAAAAAAAAGGGCCCCTGCAACTGCTTCAGACTTAAGAAAGGAGCTTTGGCTCCAGGATCAAGACACAAAGCAGGCTCCTCAGAGATGAAGAGTGTCCTGACTGTTTTCTGATCAGGCTGAACACAACACAAATCCCTCACTGCCCCTCAGGAGGCCACTGGAGCTTCCAATGTCACTCCTGTTCAGAGAAAGAAGGGGCCTCAGGGCCGTGTCCTAGGCCTGAGCACTCCGACCGTGAGGGATACGCATGGCTTGGACATTTGGAGCATTTTATACAAAACCTCCAACAGAATAACGCAAAGTGGACCTTTCCAAAGCACAGCTACAACCGTTTTCAAAATACTCATTTCACTTTACTGGGCCTACAGTGCCAGACGGCACCATCCAGTGTCTGTCTCACCTGAGCCTCCCCCCGCAGCGTGAGAGGCCACCCAGGCCAGCACCTCCTTCACCTGGAATCATCCTGAACAGGATGAACCCCCTGCCAAACTGGGTTTCAGTGCAAACCTGTCAGCCTTGCAACGAAAATACCGGTTTCTTCGGTCTGAACACGTCATTTTGCTGTTTGATTGCCTCCTCCTGGCTGCTAGGCGGCACCACTTTCAGCACACAGCGCCGACACTTGAGGTACACCGAGAATTTCCTTAGGTGCTGGCAAACGCACCACGGCACCGACCCGTGTGTGCTTTGGAGCTGCGCCAGCAGATTAGACAGGTTTTACAGTAATAAGCTGCAAAAGCAGAGAAATCTTTCCCGAATCCTGATTAGAATCTCTTTACTAAAGCTCAGCTACTCACACAAAGAACCCAGGCTGCTACCAGTCGGTGAATCCCCATATTCTGCCCCTTCCTGCTTTCCGGAACAGACAGTGTGGTTCAGTCTCTCACGTTAAACTGCCTCTTTTCCAGTTCAAAGGTTAAGCGTTGCCCTTCCCTTAGCATCCCATTTCTGTAACTAAAGTTGGGGCACTAAAACATGATTTTTTTTCCCCCCTCAGTATTTGTTTAGGAGAGTTGTGCTTGCCCAAGGAATGACCTTAGAGCCTCCACTGCCAGCAAGATACAGCCATTAGAAAGTTCTGCTTGGCTTTCCTGAAATAGACTCTTAAAAATTGAACATGTGGTGTAATGAACACAACAGCACTTTGCTGGTCATGCCTTTACTCCAGAGTTCTATAAACAGCAGAATTATTTTTGTTAGTTAGAAGGCCCCTGAAAATAAATTCTGCAATGATGTTAGGGAAGCAAGGTGGTAGAAGAAGGTGCAAACAGCCTAAAAAGAATAGAATGAGACAGTAAAGATTAATTTAGAATAAAACCAATACAATCTAGACAGACATTGTGCTAAATTTGTATGAAAAATATTGAATTTTGTTTGCTGATGGTTAGGGTCTCTAGTTGTTTTTAGGCATTAAAATATGTTCTCAGATTCTGGATATGTTCCTGTGTGACTTGGTCAAGGTGATCCTGCTGTGGCAGGGGGATTGGACTAGATGATCTTTCAAGGTCCTTTCTAATCTCTAATGTTCTGTGATTCTGTGATTTCCAAAAAGTTTGGAAATGTTCCTTAAATTCCAGAATAAATGAGGGTGATTGGTTTGTTTGCTTTTAGTTCAGCATTACAGAGAGCAAATACCTCAGTCCTTATTTTCTTACGTTCCAGATAACCACATCTGGCTAATGCAGGTGCTCAGCTATGCTGTAGTAACAACAGATCACCAAAAGAGCAGAGAAACCCCACAAAGCACAGACGGACCCTTGCATAGGCTGACAAATCATTACCACTGCTACTTACTGCTCAGGTACAGGAACATTTTCACAATTCACAGTTGATCTATGAAGATTTATTTTTAAAGAAGAAGGGTGGCTACATTTATGACACACATTCTTCACAGTGAAAAATCTGAGACTTCTGCAGTACAAACGTTGTCAGATGCAGACCTGAGGACAAAATATTTATATGAACCCAAATTTGCTGGATATTATTCACAGAACATTCACTCGAGCAAGCATATGGTACATTTAAAGGTGACATTTCTTCTTCCAAGAAATGCCAGCTTGGTTATAATAGGAAATTAAGTCCACAGAATACCTTGGCTAGCAACAGAGCAGCCACTACAGAGTCCTCAGTGTGGATTTACAAATAAGTGCCTCATCCTAAAAAAAAGACTGATTCAGGAGACGGAGGTATATTTACCAAGGCTGTTGCTTCTGATGTCGGTTGTAGCGTTGCCCACCTGAAGATGACAGCCAACCCTGGTTCCTCCAGGAGCATCATGGAATTGCTTAACAGCTACACTCCAACTTAGGCAGTCTCTGTCCTTGTAGAAAGTAGGAAGGAGAAAGTTTTTGCATTCAGGTCTCTCACAATTAATTCAACCAAATCAGAGTTGTGCGAGCGAGTCAGCAACAGGGAAGTGTGTCCCAGTCTGATCACACAACTGTAACCTATGGGTAGCCCCATGGCCTCCACCTGGCAGGGGAGGCAAAACAGGGAGTTTATTCTAGCAGAATGAAAGAAGGTCTTGGATTCTTTCTCAGATGCCCTGTGCTTTTTGATCACAAATTGCAAACTTTGTGCATACCCATAACAGAGGAGAAACAGTCTGGCTGAGATCCAAAACCAGTGTTAAAACCAGTAATGTATGTTTTATGCTGCTGAACAGTTCAACAACCCGATCAGTTCTCACCGTGCTATCACCCAATCCAACATATGACACAGAGCATCTGCTTGTGCTTTTACCAAGTTCTTTGCTAGCGATATAAAAAAAGCATGACACTCAACCCATTCTGAAACGTATTTTAAAAGAGGATGACAGAGGTCAGACTAAGAAGGGTGTTAAAAAAGAGCTGGCAGCAGTTATTCACAGTTTTTCACCAAAAAAAAAGAACTACAGGGCATCCTATGGAATGAAAAGCAAGATACTGACTCACAGTTGTGCTATTTATTACAAGATGTTGTGACAAACGGATTCGATACATACAGGCCCATAGTAGTTATTAAAACTAATGGCTGGGTTGATGTGTATAGCCTCTGGCTTGGGAAGTTCTTAACTTTTGAAATTAGGGGGAGATACATAATGAAAGGATCATTCTACATTTTCCCTGTCTCCTATTTCATTCTACTGAACATCAGTTATTGACCATTTTCAGTGATGTGGTGCTTGGCTGTAGATTTCTAGTAGAAGTATGACAGTATAGAAGGGAGTTATAAGCACTTTGTATCCTCTTTCTATTGCAGAAAAAAACTCAAGTCAATAGCAGTTACAACAGCTCACCTCCATAGATGGCATAAATTACTACAACACCCACAACTTCCTTGGATGCAGGAGAGCATCAGTGTTTTATATCCACTGCAAACCTGGCTGGTCTGTTGAAACAGGTCAGGTCACGGAGGGTGGGATATCCTTCTGTCCTTCATAATAGCTACACAATTTGGGGAGTGCAAGTTGTACTTTTCTTTAGTTGTGATCTTTAGAACAGAAAAACATCAATGACAGATGGGTTGTGCTCTTACACTTTTGAATTGCAAAAAGAGCTCCAACGCAAAACTCCTAGGAAAAGAACAGTTCCATCAACAGCCTCCTGGCTGTGGTTTGACAGAATAGCTTTCAATGATGCTAGAAATGATGACTGCAAAGTCAGAATTGTTTTACGGGTTTTTTTTAAATCTATGTTTAAAAGCCTCTTGCAGAACACTTAGTCCTGTGGGACCATACAAGGACAGAGCTGGTACTGCCACGTGGATCGATACTTGCCAGCACTATACAGGTAAATCTTTGTATTGGGATGGCAAGACAAGCTCCCCTGAGGTCTGGCAGTCACATCACAGTCCTAGCCTATGCTGTTGTCAGTTTAGTTTTGGATGTGCACGTTCAGGGGTTAAGTCTTTAACCAGCGTGTGGTGATGCGTCTTCCTCTGCCATGCAGAATGTTTGGCCTTTTTAATCTGCTGCAAACCCTGCTCATTTTAAAAATGGGCTGGCTACCTTTCTGAACAGATTCCATGCTCTTTGGTTTTAAAAAGCATGCAGGCTTTGCTCTTCTAGTTTTACTTTCTGTGACAACTTTGAATTCTGATACACATTGTCCAAACATACAACGATAAAAATGCAGCTCATGTCAGCAGTAAAATGCATAGTAATTTATTAATTTTTCAAGTTTAAATGCAAATTACTTTGATTATGTTCCATATAATGAAGAATTATTCGCAATCACAACTGGAATTCCAGTTTTTTTTAAGTTAAATTAATCACAAAAAGTTTGAAAACTGTGCAATACTTTTTGATGGCCAATAGAAAACGGCTACCCTGTGGCAAGTAGTAAGTGCTTCTTTATGTCTTTGAAGAATGCTGCTGACTCAGATAGTCTGTTCTTCAGGTTACCAGATATTGCTTCACTGGGGTATATAAGTAGGCATTCTTGGCCAACGAAAACATGGTTTTCACTTGGGGCAACCCATGAACTCAGTACCTTTAGTTATATTATAAAAGCATTAATGATAAGATAAATTGATGTATTTTGTGAAACCATTCTAAAATTCATTACAACGTACTGAAGAGGTCACTGTACATCTTTTTTTTCTAATGCCACTGATGGCTGAGGCCTCCTAAAGACACAGCTAAAGTCCTCGCACAGTGTAAGCAACCCAGATCTTTATAGGGACAAGGGTTTTTCAACCCTTGTCAGAGTAAAATAAGGAGGCTGCTAAGAGAGGACCTGATAAAATGTCATCTGCAAACATAACAAAACATAGTGGTACACACTGCAGTGGTGTCTTTGACACACAGTCCTGATAAAGCAGCACAAAAATGTGTTAAGTTAGGGATTCTTTTCATTAAGTTTACTTTGATGGCACCCAAATTTAGAAACACGTGAAGACCTGATCATTCCTTGGTTTAAATCCATCTTGTTAGCTAGCTCTAATTTGCAGTACTTTTTGTGTCTGCAGCAGGAACTCACGATCAATTTTGATTAGCAGTAAGAAGCTGGCAGTCAACATAGGAGCAGTCAAAAATGCAACTTCATTGCTCGAAACAGTTTTGATTAAGTGAATTCTGCCAGTTTTTCTCCCTTCTAAGACCTTTAATGAAAAAAACCAAAAAACCAATATAGGTATTTGTGTCCTAAGTGAATAATAATAATATGACAAACTCCCTCTGAACTCCAGTTTTCATGTAAGTTCTTCTTAAAACCCAACTCATTGGGTAGCAAAACATGCGACACTGTTCTTCAGCATGGCTGCTAATGAACCATTTCAAATGAATACTGGATACTGAAGGAATAACACGCTGTGTAATTGATCTAAAGAACAGTTTAGGACTGGTGCTATTTCATTAAATCGTATTAGCTCTGGCTTAAGCACTTAAAATTGCAGATGTCCTTTGTCCAATGGATTACATCCCTTGTCACATGAGAAGCGAGGTTTTCATCTACAAGGCATCAGGTTTTAAAGATAAGCAGGCTTACAAACAAAAGTCTGCAAAGACCAAGATCCAGTTATGAGATAGTTCAACACTTCCAAATATTTATGAGGACAAGTTGCTTGTTTCCTAGTTTTTGTCTTTGATCACTTCTGCGGAATCAGAACTGGGTGTGGAACAGTCCTGAAGAGTTCTCATGCTCCATATACAAGCACAACACAGACCTTTATGTAATTGCAGGGGAATTCAACATGAACTTTAGCTCTTCCTTCTGAGTTGCTTTCCAGTGGATGTTAGCAAGCCTTAGGAATCACTGAGCCAATAAAACTAGAGGACAATTTTGGCAGAGGAACAAATGGCTTTAATCAAGTTAAGAACACATTCAGCTTGGAAAATAGTTTATAGCTTTCAAAGGAGAAAGGGCTTTTCCCCTCCCAGGACTCTGTCTAATTTTTAGGGATTTCAGTGTACTTACAAAACTATTTCTTTATGGTTTGGTTTTGTCAGCACTAGACATGCTCTTTTTTCTCACCTTCTATTATTCTGTCCTAGGACCTACTATTTAATGCCATAATCTCCTAAACCAAGCAAAAGAACAAGTGAATATTTTGATCTGAATTTTCTCTACAAGGCATATTACGCTGTCTTAAATGCTTTTCATAGTATCTGGACTGCGATGCTGCTGGAAACAAGACTGAAAATTTGAAAGAACATTAATCAGGACTTCAGATTACACTAAAGGGTGAAATAGTGACAAAAGACCCACAGTCTTTGGTTAAAACAGATAATACTCGAGGTCTTTTTTAATTTCTTTTATGACAGTATATTTAAGATCCTGCAGAGTCACCATGTCAATACCACAGCCAAAGCAGTGGTTCATACAGATAAAGACTACAGTAAAAATAATCCAACAGATATTTTGTTCTAATTTAATAAATTATTTCAGTATATCTTAAAAAAAAAAGACAAACACAGAAAAAAAACCAACCCTACCTTTAAGAATTAGTTGAATCTTGTTGTATTATTCTGCAAATCTCAGAGCCATTTGTCTATTTCAAAAACCTGATTTTATTTTCTACTAAAAGTCCAGCTCTTGCAAACATGCTGTCTGTGAGCTCTGAGCTCAAAAATTGCCAAGACTCACTACTCTCTGTTAGATGGAGCAGCCACATTCAGATGCTTTGCTCTGGGCGCTGAAAATGTACAGCAGCAAAATTCCAAGACAATCAAGTCACTTTCATTATGGTGGTGGCATGGTGAAGGGCTGTCATGCTTGCCTGAAATCTTTGCCAGTAAATGCAGACCTATCTGGTCTTCTCTCAGCCTCCAAGTTCCTAAACTGCAAATGCAACACTCCTTTTAGGGAGGAACATTTAAAGCCTGATACTCCTCCAAGTCTTCAGCCTTTGTTTTTCATTTACACAGGAAAGGGCTTCCTGCCCCATTGCTTACCAAGGATCAAGTGTAGGTTGACAAATCAAGGAAAAAGGAGAAAAGAACCCGCATGTGGCATATGTTTCTGTTACTGCAGTAACTTTATACACTTAATAATTGGGGATTTAGCAGTCACACTTTCAACTGCCAGTCCTCTTCATGTAAAGGAGTTAGCAATTATCCATCAGAATGACAACACATGGTGCTAATGACCTGTGACATTCCTCCAAAAAAGCTTTCCTGGCAAAAACATCTTTCTCTTCTTTGCTTTTTCACCTCCTTCAGCCAGATGTTTCAAGGAGTAAAACTCTGTCAGAGTAAACCCAAGAAGAATACAGCTTTCTTACAGTTTAGAAGGGAGAAATTGTATCTGGAGAGGAGATAAAACATCACTTACAAATTGAACTATACAAAGCGCTCAACACCTGCTCTGTAGACGGCAACTGTCCTTTAAAATCATGTAATAGCTTAACATAAGGAGGTTGAATACAGGGTGACTGCTTCAAATCTATATTTAGCCAGAAGCTTCCTACCTGCTTAAGATCTGCAAGAAGGCTTGAATTCTGAGCTTGTCGATGACTTGTTACAGTATTGCTTGATTTATTAAAGGCGATGCCTCTCTGTGCAGGTCTTGTTACGGCGTTCAAGAGGTCAACATTCAACTAACCATAAACACAGAGTTTTAAGCATTTTTACCTTTAGAATATCCCTTGGAATTATGCCTTTGTATATGTTAACGAATAACCTGATCCACACAAGATAAAGATGAGCAATTAGCCGCAAATAAACTCCAGCAGAAGTAGCTTTGTATTGTGTCTTGTATACTCTTTCAAATTAAAAATGGGGCAAAACAGTGATATGCTGTCTAGACACCAACCAAGAGTGGACAAGAACTGATGGCTTTTGCATGTTAAAAGTTAATATTTTATTACATATCATGCCCTTGAAAAACCAACTTTGATTCCATTCTATTTTGTTCAGCATGCCTTGAAATAGGAATGGCAAAAGCTCTTCAAGAAACAGATCAAGATTCACGGTACCACAGTACCTGCAATTACCTAATTTCCTGACTCAATAAAGTAAAACTTTTTTTTAAAATTACTATAAAATATTAAACAGTGAATTTAACAGATACCATCTTGGTCTCTCCTTCAGTATGACTAAACATTCTGTAAAGAAAAGCTGTCTGCCATGGACCCACATCCAAAGACTGCTGACATCGACAGTGGTCATCAGCTTTGACAGCCTGTTGGCTAAGGCCTTGTCATTGCCATGGCCACGTGCACAGAGACACGGCATGAACCACCGGATACATCATTAAACTCACAAAGATGCTGCCAATGGGTCAACTACAGTCAAACATTTATATCTCAGAGTAACAGTATTTATATATGCTGCCCAGTTCTTGCTCTAATTTGCCCTCTTATCACTCAGTTTGTTTTTTCTTTTGTTTTTCAAATACTGAAAAGCCTGTGTTGGTTTGTTCAGGAGATTTGTCTAGACAGTGCTCACAAAGTGTATTTGCTCACATTTGACATTTTCACAAGACGGGTAACAAAATGGAAGATTCAAGTTGTTAAATTGCACAGATGGCACTAAAGTCAGTCAGTCAACTTATCTTCAGCAGTAATGACCATCCAGCTTCTAGGCAGCTTCTCAGACACCGCAAAAGCACCACAGGATGGGAACCTCAGTTATGCACTCAGGGCTTGTGGGCTGACTGAGACCTCTAGAAATTCATCCACCTACTGGGGCACTTACTGCCTCAAGAGTTAGTGACACAAGTGCTATACTGTGATGCCTCTACAGCCGAGAAATGTAAAATGTGGCAATACAGAGGAGCATGTGGCTATTTTATCTATTCAACATTTACCTGTGTATAACTAGAAGAGGTCTCTAAAATGCTGCTTTTTAGCAGCTTGAAAGTTGAGAACCACCTGTAAACATTTGCAGAACAGTCTCTTTCTAGAAATAGAGACTCCTAAACAATCAACCTTGAAAGTTCTCATATATTATATATTTGCAGTGTTATGTACAGATCTTGTTGTTCAGTATAGCGAACCAGACATGCTGAAAATGTAGGATTTTTCCAGTCCCCTTTCATACGAAGTACAATAAAAAAGGCACATGATTATTCACCATAGGAGTTGTGCACCAGTCAATAACTTAAAGCTAAAAAGCTACCCATCAGAGAATTCTCTTTATGAGGCAGTATTGGGATCTATCCTTTGAACTCATCAGAGAAACATCTGTCTATTAATTCCTCCAGGAGAGCTTAAGGAACCCACTTTTCTGTTGTGTTCTGATCTTCATAAGATTTCCAAATCAAAAGAAAACTCCTGCTAATCTTCCTGGGTCACCTACTGGAGCAAGGAAGAGTCAGATAGGGCATGTACGTGTCTGCTTTTCTTTTTCTCCTTTCTTCATTTTAATGCCCAATGACAGACAACTCTTGAGAGCCAAATCCTTTTCCAACTGGTCTGCTTTAAGACAAATGCCTCACGAGATATGGCACACTGAGCAATGGACAACGGCAGAAGAGGCAGCTTCTCAGCCCCAGCAGTCAGTGTCGACCATGTTTTATCCAGTTTCTAATCATCCATTTTTGCCCCGAGCACCTTTGTACGACTAATCTGAGCCCAAAATTTGCATCCTTTGACATTTCCACTTCTAGACAACGGCCAGTGTCTCTGCTGATGATAGGACCATTCTGAGAACAAAGAAAAAGTAGTAGTAGAAAAAGGAATAAAAAACATGAAAAGACTAGCAGAAGAGTAATGCTAGAGCTGTAAATTCCTAGAAAGCACTATGAAAAGCCTGGAAAGTTCTGTACATACAAGTGATAAAAGTCCCTAGGAAGTGCTAGAAATTCCCAAGATAAGCTCAATAACCTATACAAAGTGCACAAACAATTCCTTGATAAATCTAGATCTAGGCATTGCTAGAAAATTCCTCAGAGATGTTAGAAAACCTCAAAATAGCACTAGAAATTCTCTATAGATCCCAAGATAGAGGAAATCCCTCTATGGAAAACCTGTTTGGCTACTTCTGGAAAGTGTGAGAGGATTTCTAGAGTAGTCTGCTGAAGATCTCCTTGTTTGTCCTTAAGCATCCTCTAGATCATAAGCCATCTCCAATTTCTTTCTGCAAGGTTTCCTGAGTTCTTTCATACCTGTGTGAAATCCCAGAACCTCTGCGCTGGCCTCAGAACATCTTCACACTTCTTCAGAGTTGGTGTCCTTCCCTTCCCGTCGTCCACGAGGCATTTGGAATCAGGCAGGAAGGCGGTGGAGCCCAGTGGCCCCAGCTGCAGGACACCTTCCGAGCTGTAGCGCACGAGCTGGGGAAGGAAAGAAAGGGAAGACTTCAATCTATGGACCCCAGTGATAGGACATAAACCCAACCTGCAACTTCCTTCCCTGCCAGCTTCTGTCTGGAACGCTGGTGAGGAGTCCATCCTGCTGGCATCCTCCCATACTGACACAAACTGTTCGAGTGCAAAGCTTCGCAAACCAGTTTCACCAACACTGTCTCTCCTAGGACACAACATTCCCTACTCACCATCGCACTGCAAAAGGGCAATCAAGAAAGTGAAGTAATCAATATGTAAATCATACCCACTCAGCAGGAGCTGATTTAACAAGGACACAATGTCAATTTGCTGTGCAGTTTGTTCTTAGGAGCTCTGTTAAAGGCTATTGATAGCAACAAGTCTAATTAGTTTTTGTAAACAAATGTTACCGAAAAAATCCTACCATGCAACCAGTACTCAAAAATGTGAGAGGAAAAAAAAACCACGAGGGAAATAAGAGCAAATTTGCTGCCATATGCTTTAGGCTTGCGGAACAAAGAGTCACACTCTGGTATTTTAGTTGTGTGTGAGGCTTTCCTGTTCTGCAATTTGGTAAATGCTACTGACTGTAATTAGAGGCTTCAGGTGAAGGCTATTCATTATTTTAGAGACGTCTATAGGAGAGTAGATTTCTCTTAACATTTCTACTATTCTAAGTGATAATTTCACTTACCTGAAGTCAGTCACAGAAACATTAAGGTTGGAAGAGACCTTCAAGATCATCAAGTCCAACCCCACCCTTCCCACTAAATCCTGTTCCCTAGGGCCACTTCTACATGGTTTTTGAACACCTCCAGGTACGGTGACTCTGCCATCTCCCTGGACAGCCTGCCCCTCAAGAAAACAACTACCCTAGGTAAAAAGTGTGGTTAAAAAAATGGGTCTGTTGTAATCCAAGCTTGTCGGAATGTATTTTATTACAGTAATATTATTACATAATATTTGACCATTATATTAGTATGCGTATTAATAATCAAGGACATAGATATTATCTGTAGTTGGGTCTTGCTGATCAGAACAAATCATTGCAATACTGACTAATCGTCTATATTATGATAGAAGAGAACTTGAAGCGTTTCCTGCAACCCAAGAAACCACTGAACTGCTGCTGGATGACAGCAGGCCTGAAGAACACACTCTTGAGGAAGGAAGGTCGATTTCAAACCCTTTATTCTTCCCCTTCCAGAAAAAGTGTAGTTTTTCCCTACTACACTTTGTTTCAATCTGCAGTCTAATAAAGCCCCAAAGCCTGAAGGGTAGTTTTAAGCTGCTCATTTAGAAGGAAAAGGTGTTTCAGTCATCTCATCATCACACTGCCTGAGATAACCATGATAGTGACGGAGACCTCAATCATAAGTTGCAAAACTTAATAAGTAATCCCCTTAATTACTGATACTTTCTAGACAGTTGAAGGAGAGCTCATAGAAGAAGATTTCAAGGGACATTAAAGCATAAATGCACGATGTTAGTTTGGCAGGAGGCCAACACATCAAATCAGATGTATCTACTTCTCCATTGCCGCCTTCTGTGTTTAAATCCAGAATCATTACACCAACATGTTATTTCACCCTCCTTCCCATGAAGTAGTCAAGTGCAGCACCCAGGTGCCAAAAAGACTACCAAGTGGAGTCAGCTATGTGATTTGTATGTGTACGTGAGGCTGGACGCTGCAGGGTGAGGATCTGAGTCACTGAAGAAATGCAATTATCACCTGGGAAATTCACTGCCTGTCTGGTCTTATTGGTGTTACATGGCTGAAATTACTTAACAAAAGAGGGAAGCAAGGTCAGAAGTGCCTGCCATTTATTGGATGCTGCTGACCAGTGCATGAGGTAGCATTAAGAGTCAATGAAAACCCTTCCAATTCTAGCTTCTTACAGCCATCCTTTATTAACCTGAGAAGAAGAGGTTAAAAGAGTACGGTGTGCTTGCTCCTGGGTACCCTTTGTTAAAACATGCGTTTGTTTTCCCATCTGCCACTTCCATTTAGTGCATCAGTGTGAAGCACAGAGTCAGAACAGAGGGATAGTTCTCAGTAAAAGCAGAGGAACAGTCACCCAACGAAGCTCCTTGGCATGAACAGTGCCATTGTCTGCGCACACTAAAGAGTGTCCCTTGGCTATATGGCTATGTGGGACACTTTTTTGGTCCCTTGGCTGTATGGCTATGTGGGACATATGTAAAAAAAGCTCAAACAAGGAAAGTGATGCAAAATACGGACTGCTTGCTCAGACCAACTTCTTTTTTTCCTTATAAAGAAGGAGGTAAATAAAAAAAAAAACCACCTTAATTTTTCTTTAAAAGTAAAACCTGTCTGTGTATTTCTCACTTCTCATATCAATGGATTGCTCAGCAGAGTCTGAATGAACCTATGAACCTACACCAACTGGGAAATATGTTCATCTTGCAGCATTTATTATACCTCTCCAGGTCCCAAAATACCGCCTAGCAAGCTGGATAATCAGAACCACTGTTTGTAATGAGCTATCAGATCTGTAGTATAGGATCAATTTTCCCTGTGGTTTAAGAGGAGCAGCATTTTCTGCACCAATATGAAAATGATCTGAAATATTCCTTGTTTTATTTAGAATCTCAATAGGCAGAATTGCATGTCCTCTGCATCAGAGTAGCGGTGCACTTGGGAAAGATTTTGTCATACAGAAGCCTGCCAAAGCAGAAACTACCATTTCTGCTTAGGCTTGAGAAGTGGGAGATACACTAACTCGATTAAACTACCTGCAGTATTGAAATTGGCAGCTGTGTGACAGCTCAGCAGAGTTGGAGATGCCGCAGCACAGGAAGCTGGTATCTGTACAATGATGAGACAAATGCAATATCATGGGTGTAATTTTTCCAAACCTGTACTTTCTGCCAAGAGTTCCAGCAGTCACAAAAACTTAGGCTCATCCTGAATAAAATAATTCTAAAAAAAGCACCCAGAAACAATTATCTCACTTCAGACCACTGTATGTATTAAAGTTTAGGTCAGAAATTAAAGTTCAAGAAAACACCACACAACTAATAATGCCTCCCTAGAAAGACATAATCTCATAGTGTCTGAGAGACAACACAACATGTGAAAATAAAATGAGCACTAGAATTACTCGTTACTAGAAACCAGGAACTGCCTTACAAGGTCAGTGAAACAGTGAAAATTGCACCCGCTGTGTTCAAATTTGCTGTCATGTGCCGCCATCAAACTGAAAAAGAAGTAACCTCTGCATTTGCATTGGAACTGTGGGCATGACACATCATGCTAAATCCATTCCCAGTGCCAACCAGACAAAATCAAATCACAAAGTTCCTTTAACAAGGAATATCCAATCCCACTTATTAAAAAAAGACTGCACCAGCCTTGACAGACAGGGAGCCTCAGGTATCCACACACTCCCATTGCAAGGGGCAGAATGGAAACAAGTTTTACTAATCAGATGAGATGGGCTCAGTTTTTCTAGTTTATCTGAGAAGAGCTGAAGTGTCCCCATAAATGACACAGAACCTGGTGCTCTATTAAGTACTCCAAACCTAATCCTGATACACTCTGTTGTACCTGTGATAACATAAGATAGTTTTCCCTTTAACATTCAGAAATCCAAGCAGAATGGAAGAGATGTCAAAGGTTGTTTATCAAAGTCACCATATCAGATTCAAAGACAGTGAGTGGTGCTGTCTATAGACAGATAATTCCCCAGGGGCATAAACTTTTAGTTTAAGGATTTCACTTAAAAGAACCCCCTCACTTTTGCTAGTTTTCCAGCCAACTGAAAAAAAGAGCACAAAGGGACAGCAGGTAACTGTTAGTAGAAAACAGTCACATAGGTGGGTCTGGTAGCTTTCCGTGCTAAATCTAACCCCCTCTCTCACTTTTATTTTCCAAGTAAAAGGAAATCTTTAATGATCCTTCAGCCCTGCAGGTTAAGATAACGGTAATCTGACACAGCAATTGAGCTACACAGGAATCCAGGAATACTTGTCACCGTAAGACAAATAGATCACAAGAGGAACAGTTACCCAACTCCCTGGTTTGTTTCAGAATCTCATCCATCGCTTCCTGCACGTTCAGAAACATCTTTTTCATCCGCCCTGCTCTACCTGGTGTGCGATTCTGGAAAGCCATGGCTCTACAAAGTGAAATATTAAATAACAGCCCTCAAGCAACAGTTCAAGTAAAGCCTTTTATCTCCTCTTACTCCATCTGTTTGTGTAGCTGCGAGCTCCAGGAATCTGAACGCTGAGATCTCCCTTCTTTCTGCTTGATCTCAATGCTGAGGGAGTTTTTGCTTGCTGAGTTGTGGTGCCTCCCCTTTCTCTTGATGTGAAAAGCAAAGAGAAGAGGGTGGAGAAGGAGGCTGTTCAAGGGGCTCTCCTATCCCAGGATGCTATTTCATTAGCTTCTCTTTCACACACTGTATAATCAGCTCCTCCCCACAGCATTCAACACAGACTCCGGGACAGTGAATATTTCCACTGAGGCTGTGTAAGTGCTCTCAGATGATTTGAACCCTACATGTCCTATAGCCATTCTATGAACTTCCAGAACAGCACAAGACACTAGTTTATGGCTTCCTTTCTGAATTTTCTCTAGCCCTGGAACATTTCCTATTGCTCTCCCAGCAGTACTTGCAAACCTTTTTCCCTGAAAGGGATTGGATTCAAACTGCAGATCTAATGAACACGTGTAAACAACGGTGCTACTTTGCTGTAAAGAGGGTGTTGAAACCAGCTCAGACTGATGCTAAACCTTGTCTGGATATTCCTGTTAGCTTACACTGACTTAGCTAGAGTCAAATTTGTTAAGCTACATTGATGTAAACTCAGGCTAGATGCATTCCAGGGCATTCACAGATGATCTCGTCCCTGTCTGAATAAAGAAGTCAAAAAGCCAATGCAACTGAAAAAACACAATTGAAAAGGTGTGATTTATCATGGTAAAAACTGATCTGGAGAGCACTTTCAGGAAAGGCATTTTGTTCATGGAGCAGTAATGGTGGAGTGGTTTGTTTTCCTCTGATAGTGCAGGACACCGCCACTCAGAGGTGACATTAGGCAAGGGAAATAGAAGGGTAAGAAGCAGAAGAAAAGAACATTTAATCACAGATGAACAGTAATCTTACTCCTAGCTCAGCTTTCTTCAAACACTTGACTGACTGCTGTTGGTTTCAGTGGCACCCTGCGTTTACTAAAATCGCTGGTAATTTGCTTGTCAGAATTGAAGAGTATGAAAAACAAACAGGCTGCAGCTGAATAGCGAAAGGCTTCCGCACCAGTAGGACACATCAAGCAGCCAGTGATAACCTAACTGGTGAAAATGAGTTCCCTGTTTCTATTCCTTTACATTCAGCAGACACGTACGACTAACCTGAATCTCAGCTCAGTGGGAATATTTTATGCCCTGTGCTTGAGATGAAAAATGTCAGAAACTGAAAGCTAAACATAACAGACAACTAGGCTCACCTAGGCTGATTAGAAAAGGGGCTTTAAAAATGTTTATTTAATATATTAAAACGCTTGCTGTCAACACCTTTCATGCTATGTGCTTGAATATCCTTGATTAGGGTTTATGCAGCTGTGGTTCTCATACTGAATTAATTTTGTAAATTGTGGGGAGATGATAGAAGTTTTCCAGCTGTGTAATCATTAATTAACTTGGCTGCATTTGAGTGGCTCCAACTCCTGCTTGTCTGTGACATACTGAACTTAGATAAAACACCGCCTTGGCCTTCTGCTCAGTGTTTCTTACAGAAGGAAAACCTTTTTCCTTTTTAGAAAAAAAAAAAAAAGGAAATGGAAAGTGCTGCAGGATGATTTGGTAGATCTAACCTTCTGCATTCCCCATAAGTGTTACAGTTTGCACACAAAGGGGTTGCTCTGCATTTTAAGGGTTTGGGAAGAGAGATTTCCTCTTTCCATGCTTTTACAATGTGCTAGTAACAAGAGGGCTCTATCTTGTGGCTGTAATGTAAAGTGTAAAAACAGCTTTTCAGGGTTTTCCAGAAAATTCCTATAGACAGGATACTGAAGACCTTCAGCAGAAGTGAGACATAAAAGATTTAACTGGTTGTTACCCAGCTTCAGCAAGTAAATATTTGTGTGTAGATATTTACACCCAAGTGTCTAGTCTAGGGCACACAAATCAAAATGCATCATCTACTAGGCAACACATTCACTAAAAAGAAAATTACTTGTTCCTTAATGGAAACAATTGGTCAGAGCTGGATGCTGAGAGGTGAGCTACATTATGACCCCAAATTTACAAGTGTTAGGGGAAGCTGGGCACACTGTACTACCCTTCAAATAAATTCACACTAACTTGTGCCCTCATCTATTTTCTTCTTCTGGAAGCCAAAGCTCATTCTACGAAACAGGAGTGGCGGACAAGCAGGGAGGTTAAGGACTTAAATGGAAAAATAAATTACAGTTACCATCAATTTCCTTATTCTTCTCAACCCCAGCACAATGATAGGAGATTAGATGTTGTAGAGGGTCATTCTAGAAGGACTTTGTAGCTTTCTGGTCAGAATGAGAATGGAGCAAGAGACTGAACTCTTAAGTACAATATTCTCATAAAGCTCATTTACATCTAATTAAGCAACACTATTTTGTTACCTTACATTGTGTAAGGTTGTTCCTTACACCTCTACTAGGAAAGTATCAGTCAAATGTTCCAAAAGTGGACACTTTGTCAGCAGGAATTACCTTCCATCTCACTTTGCTCCGATAAGGTATGACCTTTCATCAGCTTGCAATGAAACATAACAAGCAATATTTATGTTTTGTGACTTTTGTTGTACTTCTGTGGTGACGTACGAGCCAGGACTTCAAATTCATCTGTGTATGATTGAACCTCACATAATTGTTTAGTCTGTGATAAGGTCAAAATTATTTACACATGAGAACATTAATTGATGTAGTTTTGGTTCAGATGGCACTTCAAAAGAACCCAGAATGACAGTTCAGAAGAATCTCACGTCCTCGATTTAAATAACACCCAATCTGTTTTTAAAAAATAACAAACATCTCTATGAGCATGAAAAGAAGAGATGTCATTTTAAAATCTTCAGACATCTGTGAGAAAAATAATAATATGCACAGAGACTGACAAAGTCTTCTACTTCAGAAAAGTATTAAGTTAAAAGACATTCTTAATTCCTTTTGAAGCTGATGTTAAATATGTGTTTAACTTTTTGCCTTATCAGCAGCTTGCTAAATAATTTCTGCATAGGAGCCTATTGGACCAATGAACAGTCTACTCCTACAATAACTCATAACGAGAGATGCTGCTCACTTGCACAAACCATCTAAATTCATTACTCTACAGTGGATCTCTCTGTTCCTAAACCAAATTATCACGATTTTTTCTTCCCTAACTGGCATCTTCAACTCACAGATTCGCATACTGAAAACCTGAGCTGAGCTAAATATTTTTCCTTTGGAATTCAGAACCAGCCAAACTCATCTCAAACACACCAAATGACTTACTGTTTCCTCTGAAAGAATTCTCATTAGTTATGGGATTTTAACCATTTACCTGAGAGGACATTCCATGGCACGGATAAAGGATTGCTTTGTCATCCTCTTCGGCTCCCTGGTCTAAGCAGTAGCCACTAGCTTTGCTGTTACGCACCTATAACCAGATCAGAAATAAAACATTTGTATTAGAAATTAATCTGTACAATCCATCCATGTCCTGGCTAGCTAAATCCTAGCTGCACTACAGCCATTGAAACAACTGCTATGTAAAACTGTTCTCTAAGAAACATGCAGACACAACAAGGATGCCAATAGTGAATTTGCTCCAGGAAAAGCCGTTCCTTGAACATCCTGCTGTCTTTACAGAAACCTTGTCTTATAAACCTTGGGACACAATTAATATTTTCAACAATGACTCAGGGAGCAGAACCCCATAAAACTCACTCTGAGAAACCTGGGCCAGATTTTGCTTTAAGGTACCCTTGTATAAACAGAGATGTTGACACTATGCATTGAGAATGTGACTACACCCAGTGCCATAGGAACTGCCCAGGACTATTTGCTTACATTACTTAAATAAAAACAAAAAAGCACGTGAAAAAATGTTATTAAAGTGGAGACTACAGTATAAGGTTATATACAGAAGTGACATAAAGCACATTAATCCGTAAGGAAGGACTCTGCGACCATGAGCAGTGTTAGAAGGCTTTCAACATATTTAAACGTGTGGGCTCAGAGTTCCTGAAACAAACGAAACAGAATTCACATGCCTCCCCAGACAAGAAGAATTTACAAGGCTATAAAACTGGGCTGGAGCACCCAAGAAATTTCAAGCCTTTCTTTTCAGGCTAGAAGTATTACACACAGGCTTTGAACAAACAAAAAAGGCAAAATTATTTAATCAGACAATGTGAAACAGTTAAAAGGTCAGTTCTGGTTCAGCCTCATAATATAAAAATAGCTGCTGCATGAGGTGTTGGAAAAACCAGTAAGTAATCCTTCATGCTACAGTGCATGGACATCACAGGGAATATGGTAAGGGGGGGGTCCACCAACAGTTTCATTTCAGGAGGTTTGTTTCATAACTCGGGCACTTAAAGGCTAAAGAAGCTGACATTGCTTTAAAAGGCTTTATGACACTGAAAAATGCAAATTCAATCACCAGGAAATATATTTTTTAGTACTGTTTCAGTCTGTGTCACATCTATTCAACATATTTATTTTAATTTAAACTCACTAAAACCCAGAATTTGTCTTCCTCCAGACAAATAACTAGAAGAGAAAGTATTTACTAACAACCTTGATGTCATTTAGCCTCTAGTTTTTTCATTACAGGCATGAAAGTCTGGAAGGTAACCATACCAGTTAGTACTAGCTAACTAGGTTGTGTGACTCCATTCTATTATAAATTTTCATGAATGAGGTATTTGCTGTACTAAACTTCCTGTTTGACGCAAGATCTTTCTACGCGACCACTCAACAGAAAAGAACTCTTCTTTTTAGAGCCCAGCATGCTAACCATCTGCTATAATTGACACCACATTGGCAGTTCTGCCAATGTTCTTTGCAGTTAACAGCCTTCTCGAAGCTGACAGTTACTAATAGCTCCTGTTGAATTTACTAAATGTCTTTCCTCAGTTACTGCCAGAGATAGTTATGTTGCATAATATCATTTTGCATCCTAATAAAACTTGCGCTTTGTATCAATATCTGAAGTGCCCGATTTATTTTTACAGGAAGCCAATCAAACGGAACAGAAAGGAAGAATGTCCATTTAGTTGTCGCGTGAAAAATGTATTGCCCTTGGATTTAATTGTGGTTCAACCAGGCAATTAAAATGGAATCTGAAAAACATTATGCAGCAGGATAGCTCCTAGAACTGCACCTCAGTTCACAGTCAAAAGTGACAGCAGTCCTGGTATTACAGGCACGTGATGTAAAGAGTTACAGAAAGCATCTCTGACTTCCTTGGAGATTGGGGTCAAGAATATGTGTGAGTTTTCAGTGGTTCACAGAAAAGAAAGAAATGATCCAGACAGCTGAGGTGAACAGAAACGTCTACACATTTCTAACACATTTGGATCCAGCAATTTATTAGTAACCTATCTACTCAGCTAGCTCTGAGTAGGTGTTCCAAGGACTTAATCATGTGTTCTGTATACAAGTGAAAATGAAAACACAGTCTGAACCGAAAGCAGCAACATTGTTTCTTCTTTAATGACTTATTCATGATGAAATAAATACCTGCCAAACGGCAGCCTCACCCTGTCATCTGAGCAAGGATACATTACTTTTTGTCCTGAATAAAGAGGTTAGCAAAACCCAATTAATCAAGTGAATATAACCTTTCACATAGTCTGACAAAACCCAAAAAGGGGTGGGTCTTTACCTAAAACAGATTCAGCAAACTCAACTGTTCTCATTAACTAATTAACTTGGCTTTCTTGACTGCTGCTGTTTCCACGATGTTGTCTGTGGCATCCTGTTTGGGAAAATTATTACCTCAGATTTATTGTCTCAGAACAGCTCTATTTTTAATGAAACCAAATAAGATTGTGGATCACGGTTAGTGACAATGAGATCACCTGATACACTCCAATGAGAGGAACAGCGCTTCTCAAAGCCACACTTTGGAGTGTTGATTAAAAGCAGAGGAGAGTATTTCTGTTGCTACCACTGTGCTGACTTGAAATTGCTCTGTACGTCCTGATACCCACTACTAAGATGAAAAGGCTGCTCTCCTGCAGCCATGATGTATTTTCAAAGATGTACAGTACCTCTCCATAAGTGACTGTATTATTATAAACCCTCATTTCAGGATAGACGTTCTCCAAGTACCACTTAAAACTCCGGCACTGCAGTCGCTGTCGTAGAGCTATTCGTTCAGAAACATCTCCAAAGTCAACTCCAGGGTTCTACAAAGAAGACAAAGAATAAAGAAGTCTCGTTGCATTGGCTTTATGGTTGTTTTCCTTACTGAGCCCAAATTGGAGTTCATTTTGTGTACCAAGCCGTATTTCCCTCTCCTCTTTTATAAGCAGCAGCTCATCAACCAGCTGCTCTTCAGAGCAGACAATAAATATTAATGAAAGTCAGTGGAAAAAGGATGATAATGAACAAGAAAAAAACACCCCAAACATAACTCAAAATAATAAGAATACAAAAAGAAAGTTGTTGCTTAGAACAATTCTAGATGTTTGCAGTCAGACCTGATGGCCTTTGCTTTCAGATTGGTTAGGAATTTAGGTGGTCATTCAGAACTAAGGTGTGGCAGCTTGATCATGGTTTACTCTAGTAACAGCTTTGGGTATCCACAAATTTAAATGAGATCAGAACAGGCATGCTAAAACTTCAAAGCAGAGCTGCTCAGAAAGTCATTAAGCTCCATTAAACATTTGCTTAGACCAGAATTCAGTATTTACTGGAACTAGAGCTCACTTACAGACTTGAGCCAGAAAATGCAGTTAAACTTAAAACCTGCTTTATAATTCTACTTTAGAATTTAATTCATGTTTGAATACAAGTTCTGTGAAAAACACAGGCTGGAAGAATCAAATTGATATGATCAAACCCAGCCAGTAGAAAAACGCCAGTTCCTGAGTTGTGTCTGTTGATTTAAACCATTATAAATCATCTCAGTCCAACAGTAAGGCAGCAAGCGTGACCTCATCTGAAAATCTTCTTCTGACACAGTATGAATCACATGGGCTGCAACTGAGGAGTTTTGCAAGGGTCTGTCTTATGTGCCATGTACATTTCCTCCAGAAAGCTTTCTCAACATTTTAAATATTATGCCTAACGCAGGGTTGCAAGATCGCAGTAAATCTTAGCTCAGATGCCCAGTTTTCAGTAGAAAATACAAAAGGAATGCTGAACAGGTTTTCCTATTTGCCACAGAAAGAGTTTGTCGTGCTCACTGCTGCTTGCTGATGTGTACTTTGTCAGGAGCTCTCTAGGCAGCCTCCATTCAGATGAGTGTTAATTTACGTGCTACTTCAGGCTACACAGGAGCAGAGCAATTCTCAGAGGTGCTCAGTATAATAAATGATTGAATGTAAGATTCCTTTATCACCAAAACTGTTGAGGAATAGATCATAATGTTCTATGACAGGGAGATTGAAACTAGATCATAGAAACATAGAATCATTAGGGATTGGAAGGGACCTCGAAAGGTCATGTAATCCAATCCCCCTGCCACAATAGGACCACCTAGACCAAGTCACACAGGAACATACCCAGACAGGTTTTAAACATCTCCAGAGAAGGAGACTTCACAACTCCCTTGGGCAGCCCCTTCCAGTGCTCCATGACCCTCACTGTAAAGAAGTTCCTTCTGATATTTATATGAAACTCCCTTTGTTCCAGCTTACACCCATTTCCCCTCGTCCTATCACTAGATGACATTGAGAAGAGCCTGGCTCCATCCTCCTCACACCCACCCTTCACATATTTATGGACATTAATGAAGTCACCCCTCAGTCTCCAAGCTAAAGAGACCCAGCTGTCTCTGCCTTTCCCCATAAAGGAGGTGTTCCACTTCCTTCATCATCCTTGTTGCTCTACACTGGACACTCTCTGGCAGCTCTGTGTCCTTCTTGAACTGAGGGGCCCAGAACTGGACACAATACTCCAGATGTGGTCTCACCAGTGTAGAGTAGAAGGGGAGAAGAACCTCTCTTGATTTGCTAACCACCCGCCTTATGATGCACCCCAGGATGCTGCTTGCCCTCTTGAAGTCCCTTTCCAAACTAACCCATTCTGTGATTCTATAACCAGGGGCATTCCAAGTATTTGGTTAACTACAATAAAGCTAAACTGACTTGCTGCTGGATGGATCCAAAGACACTCTACTAATCAAGATACACCTATGTGCAGAGTTTCAATAACTTGGAAGGGAGTGAGTTGTGAATAGATGGTGATAATTATGATTTAATTTTATTTGGAGTAATTTTGGTACAGGAGAAAACATCTCTTTACTTGCTTCCTTTCTGCCCTATTCTAAAGTGAGGCAATACAGTGCCCTGTTTGCAGTATAACTTCTACAGAACACAGGAGCTGCTATGGAAGCGGTGTGCTCACATCCGCATGAGCTGCACTCAGCATATGCAGGATACAATTTGATGGTATGAGAATGAGGTGTCAACAGAATTTGGATGTGTGTGGATTTATCCTTTGTAACCAGGTAGTAAAGTCTCTAATTCGCCTGCAGAAGATTTTTCTTAGGGCTTATAATAATAACTGTACAGGACTTCTTAGTTATCTGGTTTGGATACTGCGGTGGAATAACTTGCAAACACTAATACCAGCTTCCTCTTCCTGAGAGCTAATGGGGTTAGTTTTATGATGCACATTTTATAAATCAATTTATTTTATGGAAAGAAAATTTTAATGATCAGTACTTCTGCTGATTTTATGTCTCATAATGTAGATGTGCTTGGTTTTTTTTAAAGCACTGCTGTACAGCTCAGTGCAGAAAACTACATCAACAAGTAATCTCAGAGAGATTAAAGGAAATCATGTTTTGGTGTAAATGCTTATTTAAATATCTTGTCTTTTCTCTGACTTCATTTGCAGATAGCATCAAGCAAACAAATTTACCCAAGCGATTTTTTCATCTTGTATTTGAATCTGGCCTCTTCATCAAATGGATACAGACAGAGCCAAAATGCCCCTCAAAACTGAAGTACTGTTTTGTCTTTGTGGCATCATTGAACATTAGGGGTTGGAAGGGACCTCTGGAAATCATCTAGTTCAAAACTCTCTGTAGAGCAGGTTCTCCTAGAGAAGATCCTACAGGGTCATGCCCAGTCAGGTTTTGAATGTCTCCAGAGGAGAACTCCAAAGCCTCTCTGGGCAGCCTGATCCCATGCTCTGTTATCCTCACTGCAAAAAAAGTTTTTGCTTCTGTTCAAATTTACGCTCATTGTCGCTTGTCCTGTCACTGGGAATCATCTAGAAGAGTCTAGTTCCATCATCCCGACAATCTTTAGATACTTATAAGCATTAATGGAGTCTCTCCTCAGTCTCCTCCTCTCCAGGCTGAACAGTCCCAGCTCTCTCAGCCTCTCCTCATATGGAGGGTGCTTAAGCCTCCAACCATCTCTGTGTCAGACTCTTGCCCATAGCTCCTTGTTCATTTTAAACTGGGGAGCCCAGAACTGGATGCAGTATTCCAGATGTGGCCTAATCAAGGTAGGACAGAAGGGGAGGACAACCTCCCTCAACCTACTGGCCACACTCTTCTTAATGCACCCCAAGAGACCACTGGCCTTCTTAATCACAAGGCCACATTGCTGGCTCACAGTCAGCCTGTGGTCCATCAGCACCCCCAGGTCTTTGGCCCAGCACTGCTCTAAAACAGGTCAGTTCCCACCTGCACTGATGTCTGGGGTTATTCCTTCCCAGACAGCACTCTGCATTCACCCTTGTTAGACCTCACCAAGTTTCTCCCTACCCAGCTCTCCAACCTATGCAGGTCATGCTGGATGGCTACGATCACAGACATTTTGAGCAGGGAGAAAGAAGTTCAGTAGAACTGCCTTTTGTTAAGGCAAAACATTTGTCTGCAATTACATCTCAGGCCAAAATAAGTCAGCATAACACATCTTCATAGAGCCTTCGCACAGTGTGTCCAGTACTGAACAGCTGTAAGTGAAGTTTGGATCTGTGCAAACCCCTGACAGTTTCAGACATCACATGGAGATCAAATGAAACACTGCGCTCCCTTTAGGCATTTGTATGGGAAAGAGCAGAAGTGACTTGTGAGATATTGCTTGTCAAGCCACTTCCCATTATTTACTTGAAATTGTGGCTAGCTGGGGAGGTCCCAGTGGACCAGAAGGTGGTAAATGTAACATCCATCTATAAGAAGGGCAGAAAGGAGGAACCAGGAAACTATAGACCTGTCAGTCTGACCTCGGTACCAGGGAAGGTCATGGAACACATCATCTCAAATGCCATCGCACTTCACTTTTCCAACCCTAAACCCTAAATTCTGTGATTACCCAGGTAGCAAAGTACAAGTAGATATTTAGGACACAGACTAAATCCAATGAGAGACTCTGACAAGACTCCTGTGACTTTGATGGACTCAGCTCGTAACTGAATATTCACAAAGACACTGCTGGGTTGGCACATTTTCCTGTTATAGGAATGTTCCTGTTTTGGTTTACTTCAATTAGCACTGGACCACAAGCACCTCATATAAGGATTAAGTCAACTGTCCTTACCTAGTGATGAGAGTTTGCCTCCCCTCAGCTGCGCTCCCCTGTGCCCCTTCGCATGAATAATTTGAAAACAAATACCACTAAAGAAAACAGCGGCAGTCAGCTTCCACCTCTCTGCAAGAAATATGCTCAGTGGAGATGTAGCTTGTGATATACTTACACAATATAGTGATAAATCGAGCCTATGGTTCATCTAATATTTATATTACATGGATTCCTAGAGGCTCCCACATGCCATCAACAGTTGGAATGCACAAGAAACAGGAAGTGTCCACATTGCAACTGCCATCCCGTGGACAATAAAGATAGTTAATGTGAGATTCTTTTATCATGTGCTTTGTTTTTTACGCCGGTAAGGTCTACTGAGTCTAGCAGTGAGTGATGATATTTATTTACAGACATCTCCACGGTTCTCACCACTGTAGCATCTGAGCACCTCCAAGCTTAAAGACATCTCAAATTAATGACTTCTGAGGAAACACATGAACCTGAAACATCATATTCCAGTTAAATTATAAATCTGTGTGGCTGCTCCTGAGCGCGTGACAAAGCTCATACTGAGGAAGCAGGTTTATATGACAGAACTCTCCACATTAAGCACATACCAGCATGGAAATCCTCTTCCTCCAAACCCTGGCCCACTTTGTACAACTGTAGCAACACCCTTCACCTCCTAAGTCTAACTAGGAAGAGCCACCCATGCTTCTGCTTCTATTCAGAGTGACCTGCACTTACTGCCATGGGGATATTCCAGGCCATGTAAACATGCGACTTGAAGTCATCCATCCAGACCTCAGCAGCCCGCAGGGCGTTGCGTTTTGCATAGTAATCAATGTCGTTGTTGTAGGGTTTCTTTGTGCGTTCGATATGAGCCACGCGAGAACAGGGCAGAACCTCCATGCTTCCTCCACACTGCCAGACCTGGGAGAGGTGAAGGAAAACAATTACATGGGTTTTTTTTTTTCCTTTTTAAGGTGATACAGATGCTTCTTATCAGGTCATCTATGCAGAGTGTTCCCCAGTACTGAGAGGAATGGGTTCTTCTGAATGATTTGGTATAATCACTCAATTTACCAGCTCTGGGGATGAAACCTCCCCCTCTCTCTGCACACTGATCACAGATAAGTCTGAAGTCAGTGCAGCTAGCCATGTTAGGTACAAAAGCGTAGAGGATGTAAATCACAGAACATTAGGGATTGGAAAAGACCTTGAAAGATCATCTAATCCAATCCCCCTGCCACAATAGGACCACCTAGACCAAGTCGCACAGGAACATATCCAGACAGGTTTTAAACGTCTCCAGAGAAGGAGACTCCACAACTCCCTTGGGCAGCCCCTTCCAGTGCTCCATCACCCTCACTGTGAAGAAGTTATTTCCAATTTTTATATGGAACCTCCTATGTTCCAGCTTACACCCGTTGCCCCTCGTCCTATCACTAGATGACATTGAGAAGAGCCTGGCTCCATTCTCCTCACACCCACCCTTCACATATTTATGGACATTAATGAGGTCACCTCTCAGTCTCCAAGCTAAAGAGACCCAGCTCCCTCAGCCTTTCCCCATAAGGGAGGTGTTCCACTTCCTTCATCATCCTCGTTGCTCTACACTGGACTCCCTCCAGCAGCTCCGTGTCCCTCTTGAACTGAGAGGCCCAGAACTGGACACAATACTCCAGATGTGGTCTCAGTAGTGCAGACTAGAGGGGCAGAATAATTCCTTCCCAAAACCTCACTGTTCTTGCAACCATTAGGCAGAAGACAAATTATAAGGAGATAAACTCAACCATAGGGACTAATTTAACCTAGTGCTTGTTATTGATACCTCAACAAGAGTCACTTGTGTCATCTGTCTGTGTTTGGCACCGTAAACAGGGTGTTACTGTATCGGCTCTTCAAATCAACTAACAAAGTTTTAATAGTTTAAATGTGACTGCCAGAAAAACCCGGTATTAGTATATGACTCCCATTGGTGACCCAGTCCACATCGGAGCATTTACCTGCTCTGGGATCTGAACACTACCTTTGTAGTGCACAATGCCCACAGGAAGAGAGCACAGAAACACAATTTCTCATTATGGAAACTGTGATTATGACAGCTCTCGGTCACCACCACATCCGTTCTGAGCAATTTCTTCCTGACAGTTATTTACTGTCTGAACAACATGGTGGGAAACAAAGAGAACTTGTCTCTCTGGATCAGTGAGATTTTGAGGGGTCCAGGGTGAGTGCGGCTTACACATTTCAGTTCCCTCAGATCTGTTCTTATCCTCTAGCTGAAATAAATACAAGATGTTAAACATCAGCAATAATCCACTGCTTGCCAAGGTTGCCTTCTACTGAGCGTAAGAACTACTGAGCATCTTGTCACTTCCAGACAAGGTGCACTGCAGAACAAAACCAGAGCAGTTCTCCACCTAACCTGTCTTCTCAGAGACAAAGACAAACTACCCGGGAAGTGGCAGATAAAATCTTTTCTTCCAGGTTGGTTTTGTTGTTGTTGTTTTTTTTTTTAATACTTTGCCTGGCAATATTTATTGGCTGCTTTCTAAGCAGTTTTGTAGTAAATCACTGGCCAGTGGAATTTACATTTGATAAATTCAATACACTGAAAAACACACTGCTCATAAATTCAGGCTGACATATGCTGAGGGTTCCCAATGCAAAGGGGAAGTGCTACAAAATAGAAAGGAATCAACTGATTTACACGATCAGCAGGGAAAGCAAGCAGTACACTTCGGGACACTATTTGCCCAGCCTGGAATTCAGCTATTTGATGCACAACGTCGTTTCTCTCTTTTGATATGGCTAATGACCTTGTAATTTTTATTTATATATTTAGGTAGCAAGGGCAAATACATGATCTGAGTGACAGATTTGTTGCCTTCAAATGCCAGTGCTCATGCAAACCTGAAAAGGGAAAGGTACTAAACTGCAACATGAAAGGCAATGGTTCATCTGTAAATTCAACACCAGCAGTTATTTATCAGTGATAAATTCTCCCCAGATGAAATCCACAGGGAACTCAGACACCTGGCTTTGAAGAAAACACAACAAAGAAATGCAGCAGGAGCCTCAGGCAAGATAATGCTGGTCCTGTCAGCCAGGATCTCGGTGCTCAGCAGTCAGCGACAATCTGCACCTTGGTGTGACTGCCCCATCTGCAGTTGCCTAGACTGCTTTACATTTATATTCAGTTACTCCCCTACCCCTCAGTCCCAGTCTGCTCTAAAGAGGGAAAATCTGCTGAGGGGGAAAGAAAGGAAAAAACCAACCTGAATATTCCAGGAAATGTTGCTTCCTGTGAAGGTGCTAATTTACCCCAGATGAACTGTTTTTTTCTGGAAATGCACAAGTTATAACACCAGTGGGGGATGTTTCTGGGGAGATGGGTGGGATTTCCAGACCCAGAGAAATGGATGTACAGCATATGAAGAGGAAGCAGTTAGATAATCATGTATCACCAGGCATACATCACCACTCCACCATTTCTCCATATCACAGACAAATGCCACAGCTGCTTGACTATGGGTCATTTATTTTCAGGCCAGATAAGGTCTCCTGTTCCACTTCACAAAGATTAGTTGCTGTTCAATGGAGCACAGACATGACTCTGTATCCCCACCCTCTCAGTGCACTGCTAAGTACGGAGTGAAATCCTTGTTACTCAAACTTACAGAGAGTTTCAAGAGTACAACCAGGTTCGTGCAACCAAGCCACACAAACACCCAGTTGCTAAGAGCAGTCATGTGAGATTTAGATGAAGGCTCAAAATTTGTGTCTGAATAAAGGGATTGGGATGTTCAGCAGCACCTTCTCCGTGCTCAATGCAGAACAGAAAGACACAATTCAGGAAACGATTACCCTCTGCCTTTGACTACAAGAAGTCTGAAATATGAAGAGGGATTAGAGACCAAGGGAAGTTTTACTGCATGAAACAGATAAGAGGGAGGTGAGACAGTAGCTGGCCCTGAAACTATTTGCTTCTCCTCTTTTCATCCTCAAAACTGTATTTAATGACCATTTAAACAGTGGCAAACAACCCATTTCTTTCCACGTCTAACTATGAAACTGTGCCAGAAAAATAATTACATGCATCTATACAGCATTTATCAGCAGAGTTCTTGAAGGGCCTTTCTGTGTGAAGCAAACTGTTTCTACATGCGAGCAGAAAATAACGCTCAAGTCCCTCCAAACTGCCGCATTTCAGGCAATCAAAGGAAACCAGAGAAAACCAAATTCCATACCTAGGACTCATCTTCTGGGATAGCACCAACCCACATTATTCCTCTCATAATGTTACCAGCATTAAATGTGTTTCAAGGTTCATTTACAGAGAACGTGAAAGCGGAACGGTGTCTCTGAGCTGCTCCCTACAAGGTTATGCTTTGCTGAGAAGCACACTCAGCCTTCTCTTCCTCACAGAGAGGCAAATCCACTGCAGCAGACTGTTTCTGGCATCACTGTATGCTCTCATCAAATGGGTATTGTGGGGCAAAAGCCCAGGTCCCACTGAAGTTAAGGTAGATAGGGGCTCAAAAGATGCTCTGGGCTGGGCACAGAAGTATGTCCAGCTCATAAGCAGCAGCAAAGCAACCAGGGTTCTGCTTCACGTGCTCCTTGAGTCAGCACAGGGACTTGACTTTGCCTCCGTCAGTGTCACACTGTGCGACGTTTTAAGACATGATCAAGTAATTCCAAGAGACACTCAATTTATTTGCTAATTGTAATTAATTTCTGATTTCAATATTGCTCTTTAGGCTGCTATAAACAAAATTGATAGCAATATAAATGTTACTGTAGCCGTGTTACCTTAGCATTTTTACTGCTAATTATCTCAATCAGCTTTTCTATAAACAGACATATTAAGTATTAAGAAGAACAAGCACCCACATCAGGGGTAAATTACAAACTGAATTATAACGTTCGTGGTTTGCACTACAATGATTTACTGGCACCAATTATTGGCTACTCCTGTAAGCCTGAGGTATGGCTATCCCACAGTCACGGGTTTACAGTAATCATCTGGGCACCATATTCTGTGCATCAAGGTAAAACTGAGTTGCGACAGAGTCTTGTCTACCACGACCTAAACCTTGCATTGTGGGAAATGTTGAAAGTATGGAATTCACACCCTGGAGAAGGGTTGGGGTGTGAGGCAGGAAAACATTAACTTTAG
>JAOXOE010000776.1:3097296-3132157 GCA_028565055.1 Phoeniculus purpureus | reverse complement strand
TTAGTTTGTAAAATAAACGACTTCTGACTGATGACTTCTGAGCATTGGTCGGATTTCCCGCCTCGCCAATCGCAACGTTGCATCACCAAGCATCTCTGAATGCAGGCTGGGTACATGATTTGTGATGGAGGTCTGATGAGGAGAGGCTGAGGGAGCTAGGACTGTTCAGCCTGGAGGAGACTGAGGGGAGACCTCACTGCTTTCTACAAGTACCTGAAAGGAGGTTGTAGTGAGGCAGGTGTTGGCCTCTTCTCCCTAGGGACTAGTCATAGGAAATGGAGTTAAGTTGCCAGGGGGGTTCAGATTGGATATTAGGAAAAGTTTCTTTGCAGAAAGAGTGAGGAGGCCTTGAAATAGGCTGCTCAGGGAGGGGGTGGAGGCCACCATCCCTGGAGGGATTAAAAAAACCCAAGCAGACATGGTGTTTCAGGAGACAGTTTAGTGGTTGGGTGTCGCAGGGCAGGTGGTTGGACTTGATGATCTTTTATCTTTTCAAACCTTGATGATTCCATAATTTAACTCTTGCCAAATAAGTTAGGGAAAAGGAATTTCTGAGGAATTATTAAAAAAATATTGGTTTCCTAACAAAAGATCCAAATACAGTTGTTTGAAGTCCTTTCTGGGACTAAAGTATTAGGAAGTGCAGTTTCAAGAAGGAAAAGACAATGCTTTTTGACCAAAACCTTGGTAAAGTGATCTCAAAGAAAGCAAAATCAGTAGGTAAAAGTAAAGATGGCATGGGTATTATGAAGGCATAGTTGTGGATGCAGTTAGAAAACTGGGATGGAAAGAAAGATCCTTAAGAACTTTGTTTCCTCTGTGATTTTTGTGGTCTAAACCCCTTGGTGCTCAGTGAGAGAGAAAAAGAGGTTTCAGACTCTGTTCTAACTGGTTTTCCATCAAATCACCTTTGATTCAAGCAGCTGGAGAGGTGGGGGTATCTAAAACCACGTAATAGTAGGAAGGACACTTCAGTGTGTGTATTTGTTTCCAAATAATCACCCTTTGCTAACAGTTTCTCACGGGACACTGACTCTGTCCATTCATCTAAACACCTCAAGTTATCAGACGCCACAGCTACTCAAATACAGAGTGAACCAGGCATTTGCAACACACTGGTCTCCGCTTCTTTTCAAACCAGCTGAGTGACATTAGCTTACTTCTCCAAAAAGAGTCCTGCTCCTTAATAATTTAGAGTATGAAGCAGTTAATGAGATTTACAATAATCTGAGACTTTGAGCCCGTTTTTCACAGTTAGCAAGCTCTCTGGGGGTGGTGCTTGAAGGACTATTTCTGTGCACCTTGCAGTTGTGTCGTAGCAGATTTGTGCTTTAATGGTTTCCAAGAACTGTTGCACATTTCAATGGTCCTTTGCTGGAAGGAATAATCACTGCCTGCATATTCCATAGCAGTAAAAAAACCTTAAAGAATCAGCTTAAAAACACGCACGTGGCAGCGGATTTCTTTGTTCCTGATATGCCCAGCAGAGCTTGTTACCTGGCATTTCTGCAGTGGCTTCTGCCAGAGGTCAATGGTGGATGTTGAGCAAAGCCCTTGTGCTAGAACTGGGCTCTGACATTTTATAAATACAGTTCTGAACTCCATCTGAGCAGCGCTTGATAGAAGCAGCCCTTCAGATTTCAGACTTTCTTTTCTGTGTGAAGGCAACAGAAGAGATGGAGGAGTTTTTAAAGCAGCTCAGATATCCCTGTTTTATGATATCCCAGACTGAGAATGCTTAAAATTCAGGGATCTCAGGTTTTCTTCAATTTTGAAGGCAAACTCTAGCCAAAGACAGATGTCTTCTAGGCTACCCACACACCCCTACAGCACGACTGGAAAAGATTTTTTCATCATGATAGAGTTTCCATGTTTCAGAAATTTTCCTGATCTAAATCATCACAAACTACACCAGTCTGAATGGTTTTCACTAGTTGAAACACAGGCTTTGTTTCATCCTCTCCCCTTAAAACTAACCCCCCTAAAGGTTTTTCAGAAACTGAGCCATTGACTTCTAGCAGATGTGTTTGGTGATTAAAATTTTTTTAAAGAAACCCCCCATGTTTCATTCTGGAAGGGCAGTTTAAACTGAAGCCCCAAACTTTGCTTGCAAAAAGAGCAAAGAGCCTTCTGACAACATGAAGGAAAGGTATTTGCTCTCATTTAGAAACTTAGCCAAAGCACAGCCTATTCCACAGAAGTATTTTTGCTTTAATTTATTAGGTGGAAAAGCCTCAAAAACCTGCTCATCAAACTTTAAGGAGGCCAGAGGGCTGTGAGCCTTCTCAGAGTGCATGTGGCCTGGAGATAAAGATGTCTTAAATCACTGTGACAGCCCGTCCAAAAGACAGGACCTGACAGAGTGATTAAAGTGTAGTTCCTCAAGGTGAACAAAAAAGGCTAAGTACTTTCTGGCAAAAGTTGCCATACCTGAAGGGCAGGAGGACACAACCCAGATAGTAAATCCACAACAGCAGGCACCACTGAGACCCCCTCAGCTTCTTTAGCATTGTGGTGTAAAGCAAACCCCACACGCACAGCAAAGTTACAGGAAAGCTCCTGCTCCGATGAAGCCCAACAGAGGGAAACATTAAAAACGCGCATAGGAAGGTGATGATGTCGTTTCAGTCCCTCTCTCCACTCAGCCATAGAGCAACAAGACCTAAATTGGAAGGGATTTTTCAAAGTAAATTTTAAACACGACAATAAGATATTTTCCTGTTTGAACCACAAGAGCTCTCTCATTATCCCCCAGTCCCTAATGGATGTGTCAATGCTTCTAGTGCCCACTCGAGAAACAAGCAAACAACCAGCCTGAATACAGCCCACTTATGGCTCCTGTGCTGGTATTGATAATTTACGTAGTTCGCTGAAACCTGATTTTTCAAAGCAATTTATAGCCTGACATTTCCTTTTTTTTCTAATGGCCTTTCATGGGTATTCTTTCTTGCACAAATTCTCAGTGCTGACTGGAGAGTCGTATTCAATTAGATGTGCTGGATGAAGTGCACTCTCTCTCTGTTCTTCTCTTCATATAGGAAGCTGTTAGAAACTAGGGAGCTGTCACAATCAAACATGCCATATGGAAAAATTAATCACATCGTCTTGTTTTGTTTATCAACTACATTTTTACCATCATCTTTAAAAGGCAGCCATAATTACGGTTTAAAAAAGCCCCGGCTCTCATTTCTCAAAATAGCCTGTGCTATTTAATGGTGTAGTTACAGAGCACAAATCTTTCCTCACTGGGACAGAACAGCTTAAATCAGAGAGACTTTCAGCTGCCATAAAAAGAACTAAAAAAAAAAGGAAGAAATCACATCTCAACATCCACGGATCATAGGATTTGTCAAAGATTTCAGGATAAACTTCTGACCAATGCTTGCAAATGACAGGACCCAAAAGTATCCTGTATCCTTCCTTGGCTGATCACGACATTGTCTCTATTACTGTCTCTGCTTCTTTTGGTTTCTACTCCTGCTAACAGCAGTTCATGGATGGTCTGCTAATAATCATGGTGGGGCTTTTTCCTGGTTCACGCTGCGTGAACTTAAAGACAGAAGAGACATCACTGTGTGCATGACACTAGCCTTCACTCTCTATGATTATTCTGATTATTAGTACTTCCAGCTGCCCCAGTGATGAGTACCTTCAAGTTTCTTGAAACTATGATGGTGGAGTTCAGGGGTGTGGCATGAGATTCTCTTGCAGAATCATCTAATGTGAAGTTTCATGGCAGATTCAGAGAGGGACCTTTTTTTCCTAGGAAAGTAAAACAGTTGTTCAATAGATACTTGATTTGGCTATAAAATGTGATAGAGTTGGAGTTTGTCCTCTCAGTTTGGTTTCATCAGAGTTTTCTATTATTTAGAGATGAGCTGCTTTCAGGTTAAAAAGCCAGTGGGACCATAACATTCCCACCATGAACCACTCAGCTAATGCACTTTAAAAAAAGTTCTCTGGAGGCTCTTCAGCAGCAAAAGTAGAGGTTGTCCTTCACGTGTTTCTCAGAGGTGACAAAGAACCTCAAGCCAGCTAAGATCTCACGTGTGACAATGTGAGAAGATAAAACCCTTACAGAAGAAAGTAGATGAGCACCAAGGAATTGAAGCATGTTCTAGAGAAACTCACACTCAAAACCGCTATCTTGCTGTAAAGATAAACTTTGTGTGTAAAGAACCAAGTCTGACAAATTAATAGACTAGGTGCTATGGGATGGAGAAGATAGGATTTAAAATGGTATTTTAAACGTCCCATATGCTTTAACCAGTAATCTGATCTCCATAAACCTCGACTGTGCACAATTTTTACAGTGGATATCGCACCTTTGGAAACCAGAGTATTTCTAGGGACAAAGTTGATAATTTTATGTGCAAAGCTGAATTCTCTTCTGCAAGAAAAATTCCAGACTTTCTTAAACGTCTTGGTGATGCGGAATGGAACCAGCAAAAAACCTTCAGTGAAACAAGAGCAGCCTGATTCACCATAGGCAGGGGCTCTATGCAACACTGCACCGGCACCACGCTTTACATACAGATTTCAAATGGGCATTCACCAGGACGGCAAAAACCAGAATACCACTCCAGGCCAAGGTGCTTCAGGAACTTTTGTTTGCTGCTGGGAAAGTTGATATGTAACTGCAGTCACACTGGTCAAAGTCCACCGGCTCTGCTGTGTCTGTTTCCTGAGGAGCTGATGCAAAGGCTTCGGAGTCAAGCAGAGTATCGCAGGAGTTAAGCAAGTGGCTGAAATGATGGCAAGATGCAGCCAAATCTGTGCTCAAAGGACTGTCATGGGAGCTTACACAGATACCAGGCTTCTGTCACAGGGCTCCGGAGCCTGCTCCTCATTCCCAGTTCTGAGCTCCTAAGATTCACATGGCTGCAAAGCAGAGCTGCTTCTGGTGATCACGATATCTACTCTTGAATGCCTGACTGCCCTGGCGTAGTGGCCTGAGAGAGGCACCAGGAGAATAATCCCTAGACTCTGTAGGCTGTGACTGAACCTGCTGCAGCAACATGCCCTGTGCCATGCAGGGGGCAGTGACTCACCCTGCTGCTGAAGGTAGGATGTCAGCAAATCCCACAGGTGGAAAAAGAAGGGGGAGATATCTGTTAGTCCCAGAAAGTACTTAGGGAGCAGAATTTGGGGATATGGCAGTTTGATGTGCAGTAACAACTTAGACAACCTCACAGGTACTGTGTACAGCAACTGTTGGTATGTAGCTCATTTTGGGCGCAGGTAAGCACCATTTATCTACCACCAGCCTCCTTGGAGTTAGAGTCTGACAGGAGAGGAAGTGCTGGGGAATGAGAATGAGGAGAAAGAACAGCCTGTCTAAGGGCAAGTTTTTAATTTTCAAGACTTGTTTTTCTTAGCAAATGAATGAATACTGGCACCACAAAACACTCCAGGAGATGTTAACAGCTCCTATCACATAAATGACAGGCACAGAAGAAGAGACACTGCTTTGAGGCATATCCTCAAACTTAATAGTCTAGAGTTAATAACTCTACTTTCTCTAAATTTTCCTCAAGTCTGAAATAGGCTGCAGATACCTTCTTCTTGTCTAATACCAGGTATGTGGGGCTTTTTGCAAACCCCAATCATTTTTCCTTGTCTAAAGTAAATGCAATTTGTTATCTATAATTTAGTTTGGTAATTGTCCCAGACAGAGGCTGCTCATAACACATTGGATGAGAATAATTTTCTGCTGTCTTACAAATTTACTCAACTTTTCCCCATATCAATAAAACTACAGTCAGTCATTTCTGCGAATCCATCAGCACAGACACTGTTTGTACTGTAACGGTTAAAATTTCAGCAATTTACCTTGTAAAAATGTAATCCACATGGGATACATAAAATGGCATTAAAGACCAGCCTGTTACCCTTTTATTCTCCATTCCTCATTCACGAAACTGCTTTGGGTTCTTTCTTCCCACTTACCTTAAAACACCATCAAGAAAATCTCCCTCTAAATTCAGGTCTCAGCCAGGGATAAAGTCTATGTACGTTAAGCTTACATTGGCAAATCTGCAGCAGAAATCCTGCAACTTTGAAGTTCTTAGAAAAATACTTATTTTGACAGTCTAAACTTCACTAATCTGCACCAAAAATGCTGACTAGCCAAATCAGAAGCTTCTCCCAAGACACAAGGACCAGTGTACAATCTGCCATGCCAGACACGTGCAGGTGTTCACGTGACACTTCTCTAAAAGTCTCTTGAAGGGTAAAAAAACCAAATGGAGAACTGACATGGGGCACTTTATAAAAAATATCATCAACTAACTGCATTGACCACATCTGTCATTGCTGTCTCAGTTTCCACTAATATGTGTCAAGATTAGTGTATTCCTCAATCATTCAGCTGCGCAATCACTGCCTGAACAAACAGAGAGGCATTCAGTCAATTGGCCATGCTGACACTTGTTGTCTGGCTTTCTAAGCACTTGACTTCCTATTGGATGCTCTAACCTAAGAACAGTAACTGGCACTTAGTCGTTATTTGCCTTTGGCCCACTGGTAGCTTCATTCCATGAGATTTGAAACAGGCCAATTCCAGATCAGCCAGGGCTGTCAGCTGTTGGCACTGTTCATATAGCAGCAGCCCCTTCAGACATCAACTTGTCTTCAGGAAACTCATCTCTCTTCAGTGGTGGTAGAAGCCGTGACGACAAGATTTGGTTAAATTCTATCACATGAACTAATTTAAACACATCTCTGGGATAGAGCCGAAGCCAAAGACTCTAATATTTGGGTGGAGTTTGTTCAGGTTTGGGTGCTGGGTCTGTGGTCAAATGAGGACAGTCTGAGGTATGTCTAGGAAAAGTCACTTTATGAAACAAGACCAAAAACCACATTCATTTAAAACATTGCATTAGATTTTAAAAATACATTAAACAATGTAAAAATTGTAGGTTTCATGTCCTATATATCATTGCATGAGACAACTGAATTACAGAATCATGACCTGTCTGGTGGACCTCTGGAGACCACCTGGTTCAGTCTCCCCTGCTCAGGTAAGGGCCGTCCAGAGCCAGCTGCCATTTCCTGGCAGATTTTGAGTATTACCAGTGATGTAGCTCTCACAATATCTCTGGGCAACCTCTCAACTTTATCTCGGCAGCCTGATTTCAATTAACAGGCTGCCCAGGGCAGGTTGTGGAGTCTCCTTTTCTGGAGATATTTAAAACCTGCCTGGATATGTTCCTGTGTGACTTGGTCTTGGCCTTGCTGTGGCAGGGGGGTTGGACTAGATGATCTTTCAAGGTCCCTTCCAATCCCTAATGATTCTATGAACTTTCTTTAAAATCAAAACCGACTTGTTTGTTTTGCACATGTTCATGGTGCCTACCCCAGTGTGCCTGGGAGATAAACTACAGCAGACAGCAAGCACGTAACTTAAAGGCACCTTTTCAGGCAACACATTAGCCCAAGACTAGGCAGAATCTCTGATAGCATCTCACTTCATCTGTTGCCTAAGCTAAGCCACAATAGAAGCAAAAAATAAAAGTGTTGAAGTTTTATTTCTTTTTTTCCCCCCAAAGTGATTTCTCATCTTCCTTGTGTAATACCATTTGTTCATATTTTCAGATTTTGCTAAAGAAAAAATACTGTGTGCTCAGCCATCAGCAAGAAGGATGAAAAATGGTAAAATGCTTCCTGGCATTTTAGCTGAGACCACAGGGAGGAAGAATAAAGAGTGGAATTTATTGATGCTTCCATTAGAATCAAGTAATTCTTGAATAAGAAAATATTGAAACAGACTATCTAATGAAGTGATCATACGGGGTCTTTTCAAAGGACCCTAAGTGGAGTTGTCCTCATTTGTTTTCTCTTTCCACAAAAGCCCCTTAAATGATCTGTGCATATTGTCTGTACTAAATCCTGCAGGGTTGCTATTTCATTTTAAAGAAAAAAGCTTTTAGGCTGCAAGGGATTCATTCAGTGAGAGCTATTATGCTTATTGTGGCTCTGCTGCAGAGCCAAGGGATTTCCTATATGCTCATTAGATCCTGCTTTGTTCCAAAACAATCTTTTACAATGCAAATTCGAGCATGCTGATCTACTTACAATAACATTTGTGGGGAAAAAAAGGGGGGACTATTAAATAGGAGCTGCTTCTAATGCAGAAACATTACAAACTCAGACTAATTATTAATATTGTAGACCATGAAGACATCTGGTGTCTCAGCTCAAATACAGCTTTGAACATGGTTATCAGAAGTCATGAGGACTCAGCATTATGGGTACAAAGCAAACCCGTGCGCAGGCACAGAGCTCTGAGGCAACAGTAGGAAGCCATCATAGCTGAGGCATATTTGTCAGTCAGCTTCTTAGTGGCTGGTGTACAGAACTTTTGGTTCAAGTGCTCATACCTGAAGCATCTAAGCAGTGGAGAAGCCTCACCAGCAGAGGTGTTTTGCTCACCAGGAACACTAACAGAGCTACAGGAGAGGAGGAGAGAGAATGGAGTTCTCCACAGCACAGCTATATAACCATCTCCAGTGCAGTGCTGATGAAGAAAGGAAAGCAAGCAATACAAATGTGGCTGGAAAACATGGCAGAAGTGACCCGAAAAAAAACCTCACCGAGTTCTGATGCTGGATGTTTGGCAGTCGAGGTGATGTGACAGTTTCAGTCTCTTGGGAAGTCTCTTTAAATTCACATTTGGTAGCTGTGACCTGTAGATGTATCTTTGAGGCGGGGTGCGCTCTTGTTTTTCAAAGCATTAATTCTATCTTGTTCCTCCTCTATGACCTTCTCAAGGGAGCAGTTGTATGAACACAGAGTGATGAGCATTACCATGCAGTAGATATCCCTGATAACTCATTCTTAATAGTTCTATAAATCTCACTAAGTCTTTGTGCTTTAAGTGTACGGCAGAGATAATACCGCTGGAAGGAATAGTGTGAACCCATCTTTCATAAGTACAGAAACCAGCCAGTCTTGTGGCACTATATTAAAGTGCTCTCTCTTTTACTCTGAGCAGCGGAACTCAAGCTGGAGGTAGAATTTGTGCTGAAAACTATTTCCAGGAGGATAACTAATAAAATATCAGAGGTGAGCAATAAGGAAAAAAAAATAGTTCACTATCAGAAGTACTAACGAATCACTACCCCAGACATCCTTTGCCACACACCCATTCTAAACCAGATCAGCAAATTAGACATGCAATTCATACTACAAAACCCACAAATCATCACCTGCTTATACTGGGCAAATACATCTGGTAGGAGTAAGCATCTGCTCACTAAACCAACATATGATTATTGAGTTCAGATGGCATCATTTTACACACAGTAAGTGCCAAACCCTTAATAGATGTAAGATGCAGATGCATGTGAGCGTGGCTGTCACCAGGAATGTTTGTTTACTGCAAGAGATAAACCCATGGTTAAGATTCTTCACCTGAGAAAAACAACCAGTGCCGAAGGAGGGGAAATGCCCATAAACAACTGGAGTAAACTACCCAAAATGTGTCTCTGAAATGTGAAAAACACACCACAGACTACAGTGCCCTTTTGGCCAGGCACAGCTACACTTGGCAGCTACCTGAGTAACAAGAAGGATGTGAAAAAAAACCACAAAACCCCTGCGGTGACTCTGTTACAACATGCTTTGACTTCATCTTTCTGACTAAAGGACAGTACATGCCTGGAACAATTTCTGGATACCTTAGAGGAAATGCACAGAGGCAGAGAAGAGGAACTTCAGCAGAAAAAGTGCTATTATGTCCCAGCCATTCACCCTACTTAAATGCTTTATTGCCACTATTAATGGACAGATAATAGCATTAGTCATAGGCAGAGAAGCGACTGACACCCTAAACTATTTTATATGAACAAAGAGCTTAGTACGTTACCCAAAGAGCAGGTAAAGGGATGTGATTTGGGTAAAATACTAAAGAAAAAGGCTGTTTGGGGTTTTGATGGACAACTCCCTAAAGAAGCCCCAAACCCTAGGACTGCAGAGTAGGCTGTCATGTCTATAGATTTGTTGCCTCTCTGGGGAAATTTGAACTGAGGTGCATCACCAGACACAGCCTTGTACTGGCTTTTTTCATTTCTTCAAGTTCAGTTATTCTCCTTCACAAAGAATTAGACCAAGGCTTTAGTTGACAAATTCTTTTGCTTGGTGGATTTTGTTTTGTTTTGTTGTGTAATGAAACCAACAGAAATGCTCTGATGGCGACACAGAAAAGAGTTCGCTACACACGTTTTAATCCTTTAAACTAGATAGGACACATCCCACCTAGCACAAGGATGTGAAAACACACAACACTCATTTGGCAGTGATTTTCCTAAGAGCTGAAAGTGTCCTCACAATCAAACACTGTAAATATTAGCTTCAGCTTATTGGGAAGATAGTGTCCTGTATTATTAAAGTGCTGAGCAAATAGGTGATGTTCTTTGTTTGCAAGAGATTTCTAGAAGTTAAATATATATAGATACGGTTTTGAATTCAACCAAAAGTGTGCTTGGCATTTCAAGGTGTTTGACAACTCAAAACACGAAAAGAAAGTTCACCTCAGATCAAGCAAACTGTTTTGTTTCAACATCTGAAAGTACCTTTTTTCCAAGTACTAATTTAATGAATATTCCTTTCTCAGCAGATCAATGTAGGTGTAAATTTTTTCTTTGAAATCTGCATTCTTCTTAAAGAACATTATTTGGAACATTACTGTCCCATTAGAGGCAAAACGATCATTAGTTTCTTACAAGGGAAACATTGAAATTTACCTTTTGCCTTGTGATGGCTTCCTTAATTGAAGTTATCCATCACAATTTTTCACTCCTAGCTTGGGAACCTACACACCAAATTTCCACTCTGAGCAGATTTAAAACCCCTTCAGTTGAGGAGAGAGTCTTGAAAATGTACTCTGTAGAAGAAAGCCCCATGCTCTGAGCCAAGTCCACATTCTCCACCCTGGATTTCCTACTCTGTTCTAAGCCAAAGAGAAAGATAATCTACAGTTATAGAATTTCACTTACAGTCATCTCTTGTTCTGCTACCTTGTGCCAGACAGCCCCATGCTGAACCACAGGGTGACATCTATCACACTGGAAATCATCATCAACTTTGTCTGTCTCCTTTGAGATAACAGAGCTCAGCAAAGGTTAGAAAGATTTTTTTGCATCATCCTTCCTTGCTCTTACCCAAGGACTTTCATCTTGACACCTCAGAGTGACCTGCAGACACACGCTATGAGCACGGAGAACAGTATCCCAATTTGTAGTAGGAAATAAAAACGGGTGGTTTTTGTGCCACCTCTCAATGACTGTCCTTACAAATGTCCATTTTCTTCATGAACTTCTTAGCATTTTACATGAACTTCTTAACTTTTGCAGTTATTTTTTTACCTCTGCAAAATGGTAGGGGTCATTAAATACTACTTGGCTTCATTGAAGTCTGCATTTCCAAGAACCAAAAAGGACAGTGCCACAGGATTAAGTAATTCTTTCATCACATGACTGATGTGTCTTATCCCCGCTGGGTCACAAGTGCTCTTCATTTACCAAGCTCCAGGTTTTATCTAAGCTACTTATTTGCAAAGCCTTTACTGTAAACACTATGAGCTGCCCAAGAAATAATCAAGTCTTTCCTACTGTTCTTTTTCAACCTAAATACAGTTCCCTGTTAAAAAGTCCTGTTTTGATAAGATGGGATGGACGTTAAGACAACAATTACAAGGGATGCATTGCTCGAGAATCTATGCTTGACGCATTGCTTTGCCTACAATCTATGAGAAAGTGTGAAAACATATAGCTCTATGTCGTCATGATGAAGGTGTTTTTCTGGAACTTCAGTTTAATTTTGCCCTGGAGCATCTTTGCTGTGAGTAGCATGGACTACAATCCACTTGTCTGTCCCGTTACCTCTAAATAATCTCTTTCCATCTTCTCTCAGAGCCAGGCTGTCACCAGCAGTGCAATACCTCCACTGAGATGAAATAAGACAAAAGCAATAACCACAGTCAAGGCCCTCAGGGATTCCTTCAGTAGCTCTAACTACAGTGTCCACTGTATCAAAATCCTGCCTCGTTGCCCTGTGTCAATGTTTACATGCTCTGCTGCTTCTACCACTTGTCTTCAGAGGAATTCCAGCCTTATTATCTGCTTTGTCAGGTGATGGCAACAACTATTTCCTTTCCCTATTTCTCCTGTCACTGCCACCTTCTACCAGCCACCTCTGGTCACAGCCCCTGCTCTACAGCTGAACTATGTTGAGCGATTCTATTATGATATAAAAGATGCTGTGTTGAAAGAATTATTTGAGAATGCTGTAACACTACAGGAGAAAGGTCTTTGTGGCTGCCTGTGTCCCATTGCTGAGACTAAACTGCAGGTTTTGAGGGCTGTTTTGGCTGGGGCAGGGGAAGATCTTATCCTAGAGGCATTTGTGCCAGTGCTCAGCCATCCTCTCAGTCCTCCATGTTTCCCGGTCATCACCACCGCTTGAGCTGGCCATTCAAACTTCCTGTCATCTGGGTAAATTACAATGCAAAGTGATACAGTCCAGTTTAAACCTTTTATAGGGGCTGCAGCCCTGAAGCATTTAGATAGATTTGGGAAGGCTAAGTTTGTAGGTGAGGTTGAAGGGAATGCTAATCTCTGTTTCAGGATGAAGACAAAGAGGAGGCAGGTTTTTTTAACAGCTTTTCTGGGGAAAAAGAAAAATAGCCTGACTGCAAGTTATGTTGGCACAGACCTGTTAAAGGGTGAATTTCAGATCTGAAATGAGGAGTGCTGTGGCTGCTATTGTGACAGCAGTTATGGAAGCTTCAATCCTGTCCAGATGCTGCACACTCACATTTTGAAATACCAGAAGCGTTGTAGAGATCCTCTGAAAGATGTGTATGGAAAGAATGAAATATTTCCTCCCATTGGACATAGAACAAAAATTTAATGTAGGGAAATAAAATCTCTTCTTCAAAGCCACATCCGAACCTTTCGCAGAGACAGAAATGAACTCAGGGTTTTCACTTTCCAGGGTAGTGCCTTAGCCGAAAGATTATCCTCATACAACCTGCTACAGTCAGTCTATGGACTCTGCAGAACTTGCAGACAGTTTTTACTCTTTAGCAAATCTCTGCAAGATTTCTCACCAGGAAGCGCCAGATCTGCTCAGTATTTCAAAATTTGTGCTCAATTCAATTGTTCTCACTTTCACTATTTTGAAGAGAAAGGTCTAGATTCCTGTCAGGGCTCCCAGGAGGTTGAGAAACACTGGCAGCCCAGGATGAATCAGGACCCATGAGCAAGGAGAGTGCTCCAGCAATGCAGAGCGCCTCTCCACAACCTGCCCCAGGGTGCCCCTGAGCTGCCCAGAGCCAGAGGGGCTGCTGAGGAATGACATCTAGCAAGAGACCAGATGAATTCTGAGAAGCCAAATGAAATAAATAGTCTGTGAGGAATAAGGTGAATATGATGAATCATTGCCTTCTCATTAAGAACTACCCTCTTAATGTTTTCCCCAGTGTAGTTTAACTGTGATCCTCCTTCCTGATTAGAGTCAGTGATTGCCGATGGTCCTCAGAAAACAGGCAAATAAATTCACATTGCTGATAGAGGCACAGGACTTATGGCAATATAAAGACACTGCTCTTAAAGATGTCTACATACTGTCTCCCAATATCTGCAGCAATTCATGTCAAAATGCCTTGGGGAGGGCTCAGCAGCACCCTTGAGAGAACATGTCACAAACATTCAATGTCTACCTGCACTCATGCACACAGACAGCTGACACAGCCAAGCAGAACATGTAAAGGTGGTAGCCAGAGATCACTAGAAAACTCTTCAGGTAAACTCATCCTATATCTACCTGTATTGTCAAAGTCTTTCAACTTCAGGCAGAATAAAGTGTTTGAAAGAAGACCGAGAAATAGCACTTCTCTTCCTTTGATAAATAACTGTATTTCACTAGGAGTTCCTTCTAAACCCTTTTAAATATCAAAAACATGTAAGTTGAGACTTCAGAAGCCAAATCTATTTTCAGAGAGGGTTTGATAACTAGCTGCATGGAAAGACATTCCTGGTCCTACATCTATAATGTAGCCGAAAAAGAAATAACAGTCTAATAATTAGTAGGTAATGCTAGGGAAATACTGACTTCCAAATAAAACCAACAAAGATAATTAAACTTTGAATGGCTTACTGTGACAATTTCTCTACTATAAAGTTTTTTGCAGTGAGGCGAGACATCCACCACAGACCTCAGATAGACATTATGGGGCTGCCTGTGTAAGCTGCCAGGTCAGGACCTTGGCCCTCCCTTCATTAGCCAGTTTGACTAAAGAAACCTGCTAGAAGTTGGAGATCTTGCACATCAGATTTACTGTGGAGGAATTAAATACTAGATTCAAAAGACTGAGTGTGTCGATTCTAGTTCTTCAATTTTTATAAATTATATAACACTTTCATGTATTAAAAATTCAGCAGAAAATCTTCCTAAACTGGGCTCAATTCAGCCTAATGAGGCAGATTTAGAATTTCTTCAAATAATATTTCTTTCCTTAAACTTCTCAAGCCATCATTATTACAACTCAAGGACAAAAGATACAGGGGGATATTAATGGGTCCTTTGCACGAGATAAAACAATGAATACATATTTGCACCCCACTTTTTGGTAATTCAAGACATTAGGACAACATCTTCCTCTGCTTGTAAGCACTAAGCATGTGCAGTAAACCCGAAGTTATTGAGCAAAACAAACTCATTGCAGTTGAGAGTGGTACCATCATAGGTTTATATTAATAAACTCAAGAGTAGGCAGCAAACAACAGGTACTACTGAACAGGCACCGTGACCAGAACTGAGCACACTCTGACAACACCTGGGAATTGAATGTTCTGTAAGTGTCCTTCCCAAATGGAAAGTGGGGAATTTATTTTTAAGCTGGCCTTTGAGGGCAGTCCATGATGCTAAGTTTAAGTAAACAAATAAACACACACTTAAACAAATAAATGAACAAAGGAGAGGCTGGGCAAAGTGAATTGTTCCCAAATCCTTTCTCTCTAAAACAGCAGAGCAAAGTCACCCTGTCAAGGTGACTATGTAGGACTCTGAGGTACCTGTTGGTGTCTCAGGAGGGCAGCTCTGAGACATCCTCCAGATGCACTTGCTTTCCACTCTGTTGAGCTCTGAATGCAGCTTCTGGTGCAGCTGCACTGGGACAAGAAGGTCTCTGGACATGGCATCCTGGTGGACCTGCAAACTTCAGCAACAACTGCACGATCAAGTCCCTGACTGCTGCAGAGGTAGAACTATGGACTTTTCCTTCTTTCCTTAGTAGGATTATTCCAACTTCCAAATGCCTTCCAAACTACTCTCCAGTTTTAGGTTGCATTTTTCCTCTGTCTGCCAACCAACAGATCTTTTGAGATCATTAGGAAATCACTTCTTGTGTTTACTGCTGATGCAGAATGGCATTACTGAGGGTAGAAATGCAATTTGCAATTGCCTCTAGTTCCAGATCCAGCCAAGCACTTGACTGCTTGCTTAACTATACAGCTCCGTGTTATTCCATTGACTACAGCAGGATCACTCACACAGCTAAAATTAAATACCTATTTAAGTGCCTTGTAGGTTTTTGGCTCATTAACAATTCACTGCCAATACCTCAACCTGCTTAGACTGTCGCACTCTCACTTGTAGTGGTTCTCTGGTGTTAACTGCAGTTTAAAACCTCCTTTTAACTCTAAGTTGAGCAAGTAAATGTACTTCTAAAAACACCCCTGAGAAGACCTTCTGAAGAACCTGCTCTCTCTGCTGCTTAAGCAATTTCCATAACAGAACTGTACATCACACTCATCCGATTAGCAGTCATCACCTCAGGCAGTACATACAGTGTGGGTGGGTTCTCTTTTTTCTGATTACCTAAGCAAGTCTTACTGTCTCTAATTTTCTGTGAATTTCATGAATTGCCACAGAATCTTTGCAGTTCCAGTAGCCTGGGATGTAACGCTCTAAAACAATCTTACACCAAATAAAACAACTTAATACCTCATAAACTTTGTGAAGAAAGTGGCTCATTTCTAAGTAATGCCTCTTGGTATTGAAATAAAGCCAAAGATGCTGGAGGGAGAAAAACTCCACGTTGCAGCCTTGGGTCTGTGCTAAAACCTAGGGTGGACACAGAGACCTCACAAAACCAACCAGTACAATCTGATTGCCCAGACAGATTTGTCAAAGCTGTAGCAATGAGTCCATCAATGAAGAGTTTCTAATCTTTTTCAGACAGAACACACTGAAGTTTGCTAATGGAGATAGGGAAAGAAAATCAACACGCGCTGAAGAAGCAAGACCAGCTCCTGTAATGGTCTGATCATCAAGGTAGCCTGGATGAACGTCCCAAATGCACAGACCGCTCTTCCTCAGAGTAGTGAGGCTGGAAAAAGCACAGAAATAGTCTCTCACCTTTCTAGTTCAGCTGAAGCCCAAAAATGCTGATGTGTGAAAACAGGAGTTAGTTTTGTCAGAACTTTCTGGAGCACTCAGATGCTGACTTAGAAAATTCTGCGAGTGGATGACTTTTGGATTTCATTTTAACTGACAATACTGCAAGCGACTCCCCAAGATGAAATCAGTGTTCTTGAAAACATAACTTCAGCTTGGAGAACAGAGGCTCATCCTTCCGCTCCTCAGAGCGGCTTGTAACAGATCTAATCAAATAATTATAATATGCTTTAGCTTGAAGGGTACGAAGAAAAACCGTGTGTGAGAATGAAAAGAGGATGGGGCACAAGAGGAGCAATGAGAGGAGGGTTATTTCTCACATCTGAAAGCCCAGTAATTCACAAGTGCCCCAGCCATAAAGTGAATTCTATGAGGCTATTGTGCAAGTAAAATTTTCCATTATGCTTCTAGTCTGATGCACTGCAACAATTTGCCTCTCTTCACAAAACCATAAGGAATGGTTCCAAGAGAACTCAAGAGCCATAGAGGGTAAAGGCTGCTTTGACTGCGATAATGCCCACCCTTTAATCATCAGTGTCTAATTGCTTAACACCTCCTTGCTGATGCTTTGTGGGAAGCGTGCCCTACAGTGCACGATGGGCACACAGTCCATATCCCCTATTTCCTTCTCCTTTTATCTCTAGTACCTTTCATACAACGAGACTACACTCTTGCAGCTTGGCTGTTGTAAATTTACAATAAAATCATTGACTCGAGTGAAGTTAGTCTGAAACTATTGTAGCCTAAAGGTAGCAGCTGGCCACAGGAACTGCTTCTGTGTGTGGCAGATGTGTTCCTCTCACCTGATTTGTTATCACAACTGGACCCCATAATCCTTGATGTTCTCAACATATGGAAAGAAACCACCACAGAAGCCTATTGCTTGCAAAACTAGCAGTGTATTTCTGTGTTTCTGCAGTTTGTCTGTCAGAGCTCTTGGAATAGCTCAGATGATGGCCTCAGCTTTGCAATGACAGGCTTCACATTCCTCGGCTCAAATAAAATGAGCTTAGAATGAAATTGTACACTGTTTACATCTTGTGGAGAAGTTGTATTGTAGAGAATGATACTGTACTGTCAGGGAAGCAGCACAGATAATAGACTGAACGGCAGTTCTTATTTTCTCTACTCAACTGACAACTTCAGGCTTTGAAGAAAAACCTGTCAGTGACGCAGGCATAGAAAACTGCTTGAATTCCGGTCTGAACAGCTTCCAAAGGCAAATGCAAAGAGCAGTCCATGAGATATATTACCTAAATCAAAGCAGAAGATGCCAGCCTTGGTTTTTCATTTGAGCACCGGATACCGTAAGTGGAAGAAAACCATTTGTAGTGTAAGAATTAAGGTGAGTAAACTATACGAGTGGAGCTCTACAACTGGAATGGGACTTCTGTCTTGACAGACTACCTGTTTGACTCTTCCAGAAGCACAGGAGCTGTGAGTGCTTCACCAGGCAATAGTCTGAAATGCTCTTAAATGCACACACGGTTTTAAGCAGTTCCCCCAGTGTGTGAGGAAACTCAAAAACATCAATCAAAACTGCTTAAAAACCTTTGTTATATTGGGAGGGAATTAAATCTGCACTTGTCCTGGATGCTACTGCATCTTTGCCTGATGGATCTCCACAATCAAGTTCCACTTAATCAAAACACAACTCAGCATAGCTGTCATTACACAGTTTCAAATGACGAGCAACAGTGTTCATCTTTTGTTTTGATGAATTCTGAGTTCAGTATGTAGGTGACATCCTTGGTTTATTATTCAGAAATGACATTTAATCAGAAAAAACCCACCCCAACAACCAAAGGGAAAAAAATTCTTGATAAATGTGATATATTCTGAACAATTTTGTTCAAAGTGTTTGGCTTAGCAAGAGTAGAGTCAAACACTGTTCTAATCAACAAATGGAATAAAAAAAACCCCCTGCCCTTTCTTGTTTCACTTCTCTGATATTTCACATCCACAAGTTGCTACACAAGAGGTAGTTTTAAAAAGGAATTTATAGTCATTTTGTATTCTGAACAAATTCACTTGCTCAGCAAGAGAAATGACATTAAACTGCTGACAAAACACACAAAGCAGAGCCGGTTTCAGATATTCACGCCTTAGACTGTGTCAAAAGCACTGCAAACATTAATATCAAACCATGACTACTTCTAATAGAAACTATGAGAGAAGCCAAAATAAAATGTGTTTTCTAACGCAAAGAGCTGAAAAAACATGTCCTGGGATGACAAAGAGGTGCTAGAAAACTCAGATACTGATTTCATGGGTATTAGCTATGCATAATATACATGTGTAAGAAGACATCATAACCTTGTAGGTAGGGCATTTTATAAGCGTGAGAACGAGAGCTGGCTGGAATCCTCAGTTCTGCCAAAAGCAGAGTATTCAAATAAGACACCTCAGTGTGCTCATGTGTAAAGGACAGATAATAAAATAGCCTTCTCTTAAAACCACAGGAGAATCAGAAGCTGAAAGATACACAAAAACTAATTCCCTTTCTTTTTTCAAACAACAGCACAAGCATTTAAACCAACCTGACAGTCTGCTTCTAGGCACAACTTGGTGTTGACTTAGAGCAAGGGTCCTTCTTCCTCCTTGATTATTGGAGTGCCCCAGTTTGCAGATGGCAAACTTAGGACTTCTTAAAAAATGCCAAACAGGTCTTTACAGCCTCCTGCAGTTATTTCCCAGTTTAGCAACAGCAAGAAGATGGTGGCCAAGCAGGGTGCTCTCCTTTCCTGCTGCTGCAGCATGCTGGGCAGCACGTCATGCAGTAACCACTGCCTTTTGTTACACTGATCCTCACAAGGCTCAGGGCACTAAGCACCATTCTGCCTCCACTGAAGTGCCACTCTATGAAATGGTTACTACTAGTCCCAGCAATTTGAGCAAGACATGTACTAGGACAAACCAGTACTTTGTGTCAGCAATGGATGATATCGACACCTAGTATGAAATAGATTGTATTTCTTTAAGTTTCTGATCTTCAAGGACTGCAACTGAAGACATTTGTATGCAGTCAGCCTTCCAGGGTATACAGCTTTCTGAACTTTCAGCCATCCTCAGCCACACAACAGGACCTGGCTGCACCAGGTAAACATCAGAGTCATCCTTCCTGAGCTTGCCCCTTAGGCAAAGTTCTTCCACAGCACTGCTTTCTCGGTGGTTCCCTATATCAAAACGAGAAGTGACATCAAGTTCTGGGAGATCAAGATTTGACTCTCAAGTCAAAAGAAGTAAATTCACTGAAGTTTGGAGAAGAAATAATTTAGTCATCGGTCCCCCCTGCTTCTTAGCAACCCTGGAGAGAACCACAGCATTTAGCTCCCCAGCTGCTACGTGACCCCTGGGTAACCCTAGCACCTGGGGTAGGTTTGAGCACTCACAGTTTGCTCCAAATTCTATTACAATGGCCCATTTGTTGGTGCAGGAAAACGCATCTAGAAGCACTGGAAGTGCTTGGCTGTCCTATTAATGAGGTGATTAGTAGCACTGGCACACCTTCAGGCAACTATTCCACTTGGAAAGAAACAAAATACATTCTCATCAGCTGAAATACAGAAACAAAATCTATAAACATAAAGCACCTGCTTTGTGAAAGTGAAAGAAAAGAGAAGGAACACCACACCACCTTAAAATGATGAAAGGCCTTCTAAGAACACGACACGGTATTTGCTGAAAATGGGTGCAGCATCATTTGTCAGTCATGACATTTTAAAGTGAGGATCAAAAGGTGCTGAAGACAGAGAGCTTACATGACACTGCTCTATTTTTCTTTTCCTGAAAGCCTTACAGTGCTTTTAAGGCAAGAAAAACATCAATATGGCAATCCCGTTTCTGCCAGGCACGTTTTCAGCACTGGCAGGCAGTGCTTAGTAGCCTGTTGAGCGAAATTAGCAGTTTCAGAGACAACAGCATTGGACATCACACCACATGGCGCTGCTTGTTGCCGAGAAAGAAACCAGCCTGCTCACACCCACTGTCACAGGGCCACTGACACTTCTTACCCAGTGCTACCTTCTCCAGCGACCACATTCTGCACTTCTGTCAAGCCACACCGTGGTACTGCTGCTTCTACAAGCTGCTCTTCAAAACTCAAATAAATACGCAATGGACTCAGGAAAACAAGGTCTGATATTTCTGCTGACAGTCTCTAAAAGCAGTCCTGAGCTGTAGAATTTCATAGAAAACATCTTAATTTTCTTCTGCTGAATAGTAGTTCCACAACGAGTACAAAACTATGCCATAGTGATGCTGTAACCGTGACGGATTTTAGGTATAAAACGCCCTGAAGAAAGATCTCTGAACTTTCTACCTTTCCCACGTATGCATTTCAACAAGTAAAACAGATTCTTTCTGTGGCTTTGGCTATCAAATATGCAATTCCCTGTCTATGTTACTACTCCTTCCTTGCACTTTGGAAATCCAGACCTGACCTCAAACCCCTCTGTACCAGACAGTTACAAAGACCCTGGCAGAGACAGCCTCTTCGTCCAGTCACACTCGCTGGCACTGCAGCGTGACATTGCAACGCGACGGTAGACACGAATGGCACGAGGACAGGCAGGCAGCCTCCTGGCTCTGCCCAGCGCACAATAAAGACAACACAAAGGAATTTCAAACAGAACTCATGGCTGCAAAGACTAGGAGCGATGCAAACATCTTATTGTTCTGATCAAACCTGCAGAATGCTTTGCAAGACGAGTGACAAACTTCCCAAGGAGTGGCTGTGAGTGAAGCGCTTGGATGCTTCAAAAAAGAACTTTATGTTTTAAATAAAACAGAGCAAGAAAATGCTACTTGGAGATAGGTGCCACAAACTGACAAGACTTTTGCCTGTCAGAAATCAAACCGCAGCCCTGCTCAGCCCCATCTACTCAAAGGCAATGCTGCACTAGAAAGAAAAAATAAATCCAGCTGTTAGGGAATTCTTCAGAGGACAGATCTGATCGACTTGTCAGCATCCTCCTAACTGGCAGTTTCAAGAGCACTTGAGAATCAAATAGTAAGTTTCTCAGACATACTACTGTGATGTAAGGAGATAACTCTCACAAACATGTTCCTTAACACATCTTTGTGACCTTCCCTGATCTTAGGCGAACTCCTAAGAAAGCCAGCATCACCCAGGATGGGTGACAGGGCACACCTTGCTTAACAAAGGCTATTAGTGTTTGGATAGGGCTCTTGCATCTCCTTCCAGTCACTCAGAAGAATCAATTCTGAGTCAGCATTTGGTGATATGAGACACCCTGAAGAACAGCAGCAGTAATTGGTCACTTCTCAGAAGATGAGCGACTGGTCACAGCATCACTCCTGGCAGTACACATCACATGAGGGCATCATCGCACTGTAAACGCTTCCTTGAAGTTCCTACCTGGAAGAATTCACTGTCCTCACAGACAAATGGAGAAAAAAAATTGAAACAAAGGCAGGAGCTTGCCCAAAACTCAATTTTTATCTAAGGAAAGAGACAACAATGAAGCTGGTGTTCCTATTTAATATCACTTCCTAATTTGAAAACAGATTGGATATTTCTTCCTCCCTCACAACCAGCATCCTCTTTTCTTCTTTTGATCCTTTCCAAGTCACTGCACCCCTCCTCTTTAGTGGAGGGCCACGTTGGTTTGAACGTTTCTCTGCTTTCTCACAAGCTTCTGTGGTGTCTTGGTGAAGATCAACACTACAACATCTTTCAAATGTCACTTGCTGTTTGGCTTTGGCAGTCATTTTGCAGGCTAAGACAGGAGGCTTCACAGCAGGCTGCATTCATCTCCTAAGCACGTGCTTAATTCTAACCAGGCCCTCAATTCCTGGTGACATCAAGGGGACTTGCACAAACAGGTCACTGAGGAGGTACTTCAGAACTTTGCTGAATTTGGGCTTGAATTGTGATTAAAGACTTTGACATGAGGAGTTTCCACTCACACTTTCAGTTGTTCCTGTAACTTCATTTGCCTTCCTAAACACAGAAGTATTGACTTGCTTTTTTTTTTAACCTTAGGTAACCATGCAGCCTTTAAGCTAGCACCTCACAGGACTGAATACAGCTCACTACATAAGCTGGACTCTACTTAGGCTTCTGTGCTAAGCCTGTGCTGATGGTAAAGCCCCAGAGATTCAGCAAGTGTTTGGGTTTGCTGACTGACATCTAGAGAATATGTTCTGGTGTGATTTCCAAAGCTCCTCTGAGCTATTTAAAGGAAAAGTGATGTATGCACAAAACACTGTGTTCTCCTACCCTGTGAATTTGGTTAGGCAATTCTGACACAAAGGATTCCCAGGGCATTTTAAAATAGTTTCTTCCTCCTGTTATTTTTGTGAGTGAATACTGATGCTGCTATGGTGCGTGAATCATCAGGAGGTCTAGTGGGCTGCAGGTGCGATGACAGACCATATTCATTTTGTTAGCTGTCACTTGATACAGTGATGGCAGGACACAACATTTGTCAGTGAAACAACAAAAAGTCATATAAATAGGTATAATTTTAGGGTAAGTCTCTGCATCCCTCCACAAAACTTTTGTTTGAAGGGAAGTGCTACAGCGATGACTTACAGATTATTCGAACTGCACAAACACATCACCAAAAGCAAGAGTGTGAGTATGAACTGAAGTCTGAGGTGTGTTATGGAGCTGCCCACAGGGAGGACTGGACAGAACCACAGCCAAAGGTTTGCCAGTGAAGCATTTGAGTGGAAATACAGTGGGATTTGGTCGTGCAGATCGCTGAGCATCATCTGGAACATCTCACCTCTTTTACTGATCTCTCCTTAAATCAGGTGAACACACACAATTATATAAAGAAATGGATGTGTGTGAGACTAGGCATGTGCCTGGGAAGGAGAAAGTGAAAGAGAGGAGCACTAAACAGCAGACCAGGATGGCTTCTAATATTAAAAACGACTTCATTGTTTCCGGTCCACTTGACTTTTTGGATTAGCAATCAAGCCAGAGGGATTTAGATTAGCCTTTGCTTTTCTTCTGGTTTGTCTTCGCTGGCTGTGTGTCAAAATACGTCCTGGGCATTCGTCAGGGCAAGGCGCCAAAATCGCAGGTTCATGGATTTTTTTGTTTGTGGTTTGTTGGATTGGAGTTTTTTAAGCTTCTTTTGGAAGGGTTTAATGGTATTTATCTACTGCAAGCAAGTGGGCAGGGCTTACAAGAGAAGCTTTGTTCAGCAGGCTTTGGTGCCATTCAGGCAGCTGCCTTATTGGAGAACCTCTCTTTTGTATCAGGGATTTGTTATTTGTTTGTTGTCAAGATGCCTCTGGGTATTAGCCCAAGGTTTTTATAGAGAGATTATTTTTCTATTATTTTTCATGCTGTTCCACTCCAGTAGCTTCAGCTGCTGTAATACTTGAAGATGTTCCAAGAAGCAGAAGGATAACACAGGGGCACTGAAAAAGTTTAATGTTGTAGCTTCAAAATCTCTTTACTGAAGTAATTTTACCTTGAAGTGGCTTCTAAGTCCCCAAATACCAACTCTTTTGTCTTCTCTTAATTCCTCCCTCTACTATGGTGTTTAACTGTCTTGGATTTACTTGTGCCTACACGGTCCCATACTACTCTTACTAGACCCTGCAAAATAAATCAGAGTTGAGAAACTTGCCTCTTCTGGAAAAGCTGAGTCTGGAAAACAGCCTCTTGGCATCTTGATAAAGTCAAAGGACTTTACTCAATAGCTAATTTTTTTCCCCGAAGCCCCTGACCTGGAAATGGACCCCGTTCCGGCACCAATGCTCAGCACCTGCACAGGAACACAGCCCTTCACAAAACCTAGTGTGTAGCTGGTCTTTAAAGAAGGAAAAAAGGACACTCTGAACAGGAAGCTTCATCTGAAAATAAACCATACACAAGGCAGTACCATGGAAGACACCATTAAGGTATCTCAAGGTAAGACTATGATGTGAATAGGCAGATGGAGGTGCATGGGGTAGAAATATTACAAGACCCTATTTCTCATCTCAGTAAGCTGAAGGTATGGACTAGCAGGTTTGAACTCTGAGCAGGTGAAGGAGCAAAGCACATGCATGAAGCATGAGTTCCAACAGCATTAGACATTTCCAAGCTGTCCAAAACCCCAGCATTAAATTCAAGCTGTTCTGATTCACTGGCACATGAATACAGAAATAGCTTGTCTGGCACCTTTCAGCTTTCTTCAGCATTTCAGTTCTAAAAGGACTATGTCTGGAAAAATGTCAACAGCTTTTGACTTGCTAAGGCAGAAACACTTGACACAAGGCTTTTAAACACATTTGAAAAATAAACAACATTTAAGTGTAACACGAATCTGGATCCAGTACAGCTCCGTGGTTTGTACTTTCAGCTGCTGTGAACTGACATCTCAAGGAACCCCCACCCGCCTCTCAACTGACAATCAGACATCACTCAGTTGTCACTGCCTGTGACTGAATTTTAGAATCACAGAATCGTTAATGCTGGAAGAGACCTCCAAGCCCATGAAGTCCCACTATTGACCCAAAGCCACCATACCCACTAAAACATGTTTTCAAGTGCCACGTATACATGATTTTTTAATGCCTCCAGGTACAGTGACTTCACCACTTCTGTGGGCAGCCTGTTCCAATACTTGACCACTCTTTCAGTGAGGGAATCTTTCCTTCCCTGCTTTATCTGAGGCCTTTCCTTCTTTGGACACACTCCAGCACCTCAATGTCAGCCTTGTATTGAGATGCCCAAAACTGAACACAATGGTCCAGGTGAGGCTTCACTAGTGCTGATTATAGTGGGGTGATCACTTCCCTAGTCCCACTGACCACACTATTCCTGATGCAGGCCAGGATGCTGTTGGCCATCTTGGCCAACTGGGCACAATGCTGACTCCTATTCAGCTGCTGTCAATCAGCACCCCCAGGTCCTTTTCCACTGAGCAGTTCTCCAGCCACTCTTTCCCAAGCCTGTAGTGTTGCCTGGGGTTGTTGTGACTGAAGTTTAGGACACAGCACTTGGTCTTCAGTTTGAATCCCACCTAGTTAAAGGTCACACTATGACAGCGTGCTCAGAATAATCTTCCCCAGCACTGAGGTCAGGCTGACAAGTCCATCCTTCCACCCCTTCTTGTGGGTGGGCATCACATAAGAAGCCTTTCCTGTTAGCCAGTAGTGTTGATACTTGGTGAAGAGTGGCTTGGCAAGCTTCTGTACCAGCTCCCTCAGCACTTTGGGTGGATCCCATCTGGCCCCATAGACTTGTGAGTGTCCATGTAGTGGGGCACATCAGTAACTGCTTCCTCTTGGATTATGGGCTGAGTACCCTGCTCTCCATCCCTGTCTTTCAACTTAGGAGGCTGAAAGCCCTGAGACTGGTCATTAAAGACCAAGGCAAAGGCAGCGTTAAGTACCTCAGCCTTGTTCTCATCCTTGGTGATAATATTCCCCCTCCATATTCAATAAGGGCTGTAGATTCTGTTTTTGTTGGTGTATCTGTAAAACTACTTTTTGTTGTCCCTTACTACAGAGTCAGAAGATATTTAGGACACATCTCTGAAATTTAAAAAATGTGATGTCAGCAGGTTTACACAGGACAAATAAATAAAAGCCTAGTGTGTGAGATAGGTAATAGCTTGCAGAAAGGGGTCACTGAAGTATGTGGAAAACACTCCTTCACAAAAATCAGACAGTAACACCATTCAAAAAAGGTGGTGGTGATGGGGGAATATCTTGAGATACAGCACTAAATCTAGTGATGGATGGGCTGATAACTCACTGCTTAGTTTTGTGTCACCACTGTAAATCAGCGATCATTTTTCAGAAGTCTGAATGTTATTCTTTCTTCGGTCCATCTTCAAGCTGAGGGTTCTCAGCTCTAATGGCAAGAATAAAATTTATAGTCCAGAACCTGAGTTGATTCTCATGCTAGATGGAAGCTTGTCTCCAGAGGTTAGCCTAACATATTTCTTACTCCAACAGATACTTAGAAGTTTTTAAGTAAGTCTGAGCTTGCCAAAAAGCAGAATGAGAAGAAATAGCCTAGGACACGGAGGAGAAAGAGATAAGATTTTGAAATGTGAAGATTTTTAAATCTTCATTATGTAATTCTTCATTCTAGAGAATCTGTCTTGTTCATCACTACCAGACCAATACTCGAGTGCCCCTGAGATCTCCTTATGATGGCTGGTACATCCATCTATCTATGGACAGAAGTCATTCCCACCAGCCCATCACACAGACCTAACACAACAGAAAAACCACTTAAGTGTTTTGATGGTGCAGGGCACAATCTAACACTTTTCCTTTATATGCAGGTGTTTTAGGGCTTATCAACATGAAGATAATTAAGATTACATTTAATCATGTGCCTTCACTTTGATATCTTTTAATTAAGCAATGGACTACCATGAAAGCCCTAATTCAGGTGGAAGTGGCTCTAATATGGAAGATCTTAGTTTAGCAGCCAAGGCCACTTTGCACACATGTGCTAGCTTCACACTTTGAATCGATTTGCTCTTTCTGAATCAAATCAGCAAGACATTAGTTTCTTTAACATCCTCGCTGAAAGGATGTGTCAGATTCTGAAAGCGCTTTCAAATTTGTCACAGACATGTAACTGAGAGAAGCGATTTAGTCTTCAGTGTTGACACGTGTAAGTAGTTTACTGCTACCTTTTTGAAACACTGAAGTGAAACACTGTGAACAGGGAAATGCATTTATGTCAGGCTGAGAAGCTTTTTAAAACCAAAGTTAGTAAACACAGAGACAAAGGACAAGACGGGAAACAGCTTCACCAAGGAGACATGCAACAAGCACATGTATTACTTTTGCACTTTGCCATGCTACTGCACCCCCACAACCATGACTGAGACACCCATCACTGCTGTCCTGAAAGTGGCTCGTGCACCTGAGCTACGCTGGAATTGCTCACAATAACTGCTTGTAAGATGTGTATAATGCATGACTGAAAAATTAACTTGTAAACTAACACACCATTAGGTTTCCAATTTAGATCCCATCGCTGAAGCTAATGTCACCAATCTATTTAATAAGCTCATCACCTATACAGCTGTCTTCTCCCATTTGCACATGACAAGGAAGCATAAGACACTTGTGAATGAAATTATTTGCCTCATTTTTTCCCCTTTCTGAAAAAGGAACTACACGGATCACACAGCTTGTGCTGAGAAAACCCATCTCATGACTTTCTGGTATCCCACATTTAACGATTAAGTAGACTGAGCCTAAGGCTTATTCTGTATGCTAACAGCCTATTCAAGTTCACCCACAGCTATACCAACCCTCTCTAAACTGGCTGAGTTATGGTAACAAAGGCTGCCACTCTGTGGTCAGTGTTTTTAGAATTCAGGTAAACGCTATTATTTTCCTTCTTTATTCCTTATTTCAAATGGGAACTGAAAAGCAAATAGCTTCATTTCATTCTAGTGAAGACCTGGATGCAAGAACAAATCAAGGCTTTGCATATATGGTAGAACAAAATAAACAGGTAATGCTTTGTGCCAAATCGTCCTCAGATGTGGCTGCACAACCCTGATGCCATTCGTTGAAACAGGCTCTAGAGAAGTGAGATGCATTTTGCTTCTGCAAGAGAGGAAAGGTACCTGAGAGAATACTCTGATAGACACCAGCAGGCAGGAAAAGGATCCTAGCTCGGGTTACTCTGGTTTCAAGTCTGAGATATCAGCTGCGTTGTTAGGCATTATCTTGCAAAAGTTTGGGGACTGACTGATAACGTGATGCAATTGTTTACAAGTCATTCACAGAAGAACCTTTCCCTTCAGTCCAATCATCCCACATACTGACACAGCTCCAGGTTTGCCCCTTCCTGTCTGTCCTACAAGTGGGAGCAAAACCCTCACCATAGAGTCAACAGATGCATACAGTGAGCCCCGATGGCTGCTGTTAGTTACTCTGATTTACATAAGCTTTGCTGTGGGGACTTCAGTCTTACACGAAACATTGCCTACAACACCAACGTGTTTTCCCTGACTGCAGCACGTCACACCACCTTTGAGAGAACAAACCCTTCTGCACGCACCAGCCAAAAGGTGATGGAAACGCAGATACCTGTGAATGCTGTGAGTGAAGCTGGGAAGAGAGGATTGGAGAAAACACGGATACTTTGCTACATCACAGCAACTATTAAAATGCACTTTCCAACAGAGAAAACCCAAGTTGTGGAAAGAATCAATGCTTCAAATCTGTCCCATTTCAAAAGAAACCTCAAGTGTATTAAATGACACTGACAATGTTTCCTTCCTTCTCGTGAAATTGATTTGCACAGTATCTAATTAAAATACAATCGCTGAATTGTTCATTACTGGACCTCCCAGTACTGTGGGAAAGAAAACTCAATCTAAAGAGACAGCTGTGTGCTGTGACTCAGGCCTGAAGAGCAAGAGCATTTGTGTTGTAAGGAGGGGTTGCAGAGAGGCTAATTTCTGAGGTTGAGTTACGAAACTGGGCTATCAAATACAGTTCTGTTAGTTTACATGTCAGGAGGGCAAGGGATGCAGCAGAGAGAGATGGCAGTACAAGTCTATCAAGAATGATCCCCAAAGCTACTGCAAGGCAGGACACTTACAAGGATTCCAGTCAGGTAAGGGGGAAAAAAGAATAGACTGTAATCACCAGGCAGTGCTCAGAGTCTTCACACTTCCCATTACAAAGCAATTCCAGGTTTTGTGTGACATTCTTGTACATGGAGTTTTGCCATAAACAACAAGCCGTTGTGCAAATTCATTCTGCAAGAATAGCACTAATGGCCTGAGCCCCTGCCAGAAGCAGATCATCTGCCTGCACCTCCAGCGAAGACAGCAGGAGCTCCCGCAGTTTGCTACTTAGAAGAACAATTTGCTTCTCCAGTGCAGAAAAATGTTGTTGGTTACATTTAAAACAACAAAGTAGAAGCAAAACAAAAGCTGAACAGTATAAAATAAGTGAACACCACGAGCTTAAGGGAGTGGGGGAAAGCAGTAACACAAACTTCAGCCTCTGCTGGGGGAACTTGTGTCTGCATAAGCAACACGAGGAGCTTGTGTCTAACATATCCGGACGCCCAGATCTGCCAACAGACTTTAGGAAATAAAAACCCTCCTATTGACTGCATCAGGATCTCAATGCCATGGGATGTTCCTGTATGGTTGCGATCCAGAACATCCTACTTGTTGGTCTCAGATGGTGGCACCTGAGGCTCTGGGGCAGCAGGAATAAATCTGCCTATTTTGTACAACAAAACCAGAAGTACTTCACTAGATACCCACGAACGACTGCGATTCTGTGATTCGCTTGCAGAGCCACCGTGCCCATAGTGCTTTAGAAAGAAGCACAATTGTTCAGCCTCAACATACCAGTGCAGCAGGACCTGTCTCTGCTCTAAGTGTGGATTAGAGCTATTGTGCTGGAAGTCTCTCTGCTCACTGGAGTGGAAATCAGCTGGGACAACAGGAGAGCAAAACTCAGTGTCAAACAGCTACTATACCTTAATCTCAACCAACATTCAGTGTGAACATTTGAGATACTCAGTCCACGGAGGGGACATCTAGAATTTGCCCCTCTATTTCTTCAAATAATCTCTCTTCCAGTCCAATCCCAGAAGGCCAACAGACATAGTGCGATAAACAATCGTTAATGTGGCTCATTCTTGCCAGTTAATTAATAGTTCTTACCTAAAACCATTTAGTAAATTATTTGAATGATGAATGGTGCTTTGAAAGGGTTTTGCAGTTACTAATAACACCATTCAGTCTTCCTGTTCCACAGCTGGTTTTATTAATAGAATCCTTTCATAGATGAGGGCTGAGCTGTGAGAACATTTTCTAAAATAACACCCAGAAAATATTGCACGTAGGCTTTTCTGAATCTCTAACCTCTAAGAAGTTAAGCTCTGTTTTAGGAACCATCGGTCTGTTGACTGAATGTAGCAGAGATGGACTTCTTTCAGAGATGGACTTCAGAGCACCTGACCTTGTGCAAGATGCTGCTGTGAGTTGTCCAACTTTCTATAAATGCCAGAGTTTAACAAGGAAAAATTCACCTGCTCCATCTCTTATTGAACTTTATCAAGTGTAATGGGCTCTACTGATTCATTTTAACTTAATTGGCTCTAAGATGTTACCTCATTAATAGTTGAGCTTCAGGCATTCATAGCATCACGGAAAGGTAAATTGGCCCTAAATCCAGAGAATTACTCCTCTAATTAGGTGGGATTGATCAGAAAGGCTACAAAGATCACCTGCATTAACTACAAATCAGTTAGTGTACCCTACCTAGAGTCAGAAAGTGACGAACGGTGGTGAATGCCTCATGTTGAAGCACCTACTAGTGTGAGACCAAGTTCTGAGATGCTCCAGTAAGGCCATCCAACCAACTGGCCACAGACTGCAATCAAGCTCAGTTGAAATTTGTGATTGTAATGAACTGAACCTTCTCAAAGTAGCAGATGCCAGGAGGGAAGGATGCGATATGGATTTCCAATAGCAGCCAAACAGCCTCAAGCTTGGAGCCAAAATTCTGTCACTCTGCTGCTCCATGGCGTGTCTTGTTTATGGACTTTCATTACTTACCCAGCTTTGTAAACCACTCACTCCAGAGCTCCCAGTGGTACAAGCAACTTATAATCACTTGCCATCAGCTGTTGTGTATTATGTACATTAGTAAGGTTCCCCATGGAAACGTAACGTATTAGAAGCAGTTTGTTTTATTTTCCCCAGTAAGAAAGAAAAACCCCAAAATCAAGATTTTTGCAGAAATAAACTTCTAGACATAGTGTCTTGTTACTAACTTTCCTATGCCAAATGACAGAACAGGGCAACAAAAAGCTATTCACTACGTTGGTGCCTGGCTAAATCAATACACACGCTGGGAAGGATTTGAAAATTGCCTGTGTGCTCTTGTAAGTGTCTTACTGTCAGAGACATCTCTGCTTCAAGGTTGCTCAGGTGATCTTGAAGATTCTCCCTTTTCAACACTCAATGATGCCATCAGACAGCTCAATGACAGCTGAAACTCATGTATAGTGGGATAGGCAGGAGCCTGTCTTATGGGTGGTGCCAAAACACATTCAAAAAAATTCCTGTTGCTTTATTCATTGAGTTTCATTGCAAAACAGTCCTTAGTTGGACTACGAATACCTGGGCTGGTTGGATTGGTCACAAACCAATCTTTGTTACGTGCAAAACATTTGTACTCTGTATTCTGTTGTGGTTATAAATCCGTCTTATGGTTGTCTGCACACCAGTATTTATCTTTGTTGTGGGGAGCACCTCTGCACACTGGAGAATTCATTAGGAAGATGACACAGTCATGCAGAGTGGCTATAAGCTAGTGTTCTGCCTGAAGAAAAGCACTGATTCTGCATGGCACTCCTGGACTTGCATGTTTGCTGGTTAGCCTAACCATAATGCTATAACACACAAAGAATACTCCCAAGAGTTGAGTCTGCAGCCTAAGGTTGCATTTTGGCAGTACGTTAAACAGTCACAGAATGCCACCGAGAAAAAGGGCTCCCAAACCAATCAATTAAGTGGCTTAGATTTAAGCCAGCATTAAAAGAAAAGGGGTAAATGTGTTGCTTCCACGTTTAACATTTAAATAGATCAACAGTGAGGACTGAACTCTCTAGGTCATACGCCAAAGTGGTTCTTCTCTTCCCAACAACTCGAGGGATGACCTTGGTATGCTCCATCCAACCAGCCCACAACCTCAGAGAGCAACAGGTCAAGCAAAATGGGAGAAATGAGTTTATGCTGTCAGGTGGCAGAAGAGCACACTGAAGGACAGAGGCAAGGCTTTCGTGAACAGATCCCAGCATAACCACACCGTTCAGACAAGCCCGTCCGTTCTCATAACAGTTTGAAAAACACAGATTCCTAGAAGCAAACATAGGATCATAGAATCATTAGGGATGGGAAGGGACCTTGAAAGATCATGTAGTCCAATCCCCTTGCCACAGCAGGATCACCTAGACCAAGTCACATAGAACACAGCCAGGCGGGCTTTAAACAACTCCAGAGCAGAAGACTCCACAACTGCCCTGGGCAGCCTGTTCCAGTGCTCTGTCACTCTCACCGTGAAGAGGTTTCTAACGTAAGATTTTCTCATTCTGCCCAAGCCAGCAACTTTGTGCAAGAACAGAGCACCTATTCTCATGCAAAGGCTGGTGATAAGGTCTGTCCTGAAAACCCATCCTCACAGAAAAGCTTTTTGAGGCTGGAGACGCAGCTGGATCTGCTTTGCAGGGATTCCCAGGAAAAAAAACAGCCTGGTTTGAAGGTGCTGGTTTCAGCTTTGCTTTCAATGACTGCTGACAGCTCTAGGCAATATTTTAACAACAATCCCACCTGAACACTGAACAGAACTGCAGGTATTAAAGTATAAAAGCCCATCTGAACCTGGGGGGCAAATCTCAAGGCAGAGCAGGGGGCAGATTGGGTTCTAGTGAAGGCTCTCGATGACAGATGTTATGTGGCACAACTGAGGGAACTGGAGTTATTAGTCTGAAGAAAAGGAGGCTGAGGGGAGACCTTATTGCCCTTTACAGAGAGGTAGAGGTTGGTCTCTTCTCCCAAGTCACTAGCAATAGGACAAGAGGAAATGGCCTGAAGCTGTGCCGGGGTTGGGGGTTAGGTTAAACATTAGGAAGAACTTCTTCCCTGAAAGAGTGGTCAAATATTGGAAGAGGCTGCCCAGGGAAGTGGCAGAATCACCATCCCTGGAGGTACTCAAAGAACGTGTTTATCTGGCACTGGGGAACGTGTTTTATTTGGCATGGTGTCGCTGGACATCAAGTCCCACTAGTTGGACTCTATGATCTTGGAGGTCTCTTCCCACATTGGTCACTATCATTCTATGAAAATGCAGAACTCCAACAGTGACAACAACCAGCGACACCCTGGTAAATGCAACGGTGCAAGAACACTCCCTGTGAGCAGCACCTACAGAACCTGCTATGAGGGATGTGTCAAGGGAAACTGGAGAAATGTTACACCAGGAATGGAAGACAAGAAAATACAAGGAGGATCTGCTACTTGCAAACCTTGGAACATGCGATCTATGAACCGTAGATGCCGTGGCATTTACAGCCGTGATAGGGACACCTCATCTTTCACCACTCTGCTATAAAATCTTAAATGTGAGTTGGCTTTATCTAGCAATCAATTATTGTATGAGAGCCAACTGATCACATATAATGATTAGCCAGATAATTTCCTTCATACTTCCATTAATGAGCCCAATGGGCATGATTAATTGCCGCAGGGGGTAGAATTTCAGCAGGGCTAGTGGGGAACTTGCTTTGTAATATTGTGAATCCCATTACTGTTAATGGAAATTTAACAGCTAAATCCCCTGTGGATCACTTAGAAAAAATTATCCCTTAAGGTTAAAGGGGATTTCATTAATAGTATTCTAGAATGCTCTGATTTTAAAGTACTGCAAGCCTCCAGTGTCATGTAGAAATATGCATCCTACTGGTTTTTCCATATCCCTCATTATATCTATCACATTACACTTCTCAAATGGAATTTCAAAACACAGCTCAGCTTATTGAAATGTAAGGCACATTAAGGGTAAATTTCCTAAAAGTTATTCAAGGAGATTTATCTGTTAAATTCCTATTAATATTAATGGGAATAGCCCAACTGCCTTAGTAGACACTACTCTGAAAATGAACCCCAGCAGCAATTTATCAGGCTCTTTGTTTCCTGATACCTGCATTTGAACAGAACATATAGCAACACAAACAAGTTTAAAATTTGGGCTGGAAATCTAGATACCACATGTTCACAGTTAATGACATCTAAGGCTTCATCTTGCACCAGTCTGAGATGTGGACATAGTCGTATAAATTACTTTCTGGAGTGTCTGGCATCAAAAGCCATGGATGTCACTTGAACCTAGCTAAAGGATGTGTAGAAAAATATTAAGTTGTCACTCCAGAGTGCCTTAGTGACTGTCAATCACTGAGAAATGCTGGTGACAGAGTGCTCTATTGCTGAGCAGCCAAGCTGACACAGTTAAACTCTCCCTGAAACACTAAGCTTACGTTCTCTGGAAACCCAGGTTCTTTAAGATGGACACTCAAAAGAGTCTCCTTTTAAATACACATGAAACACGATATCATCTGCAAGTATTAGACTGTCTCAGAGTGATGATACTGATCATTTTGACTTGATGTGGCCATCTTCCAACTCACAAGTAATTCACAGATTGAGCAGCATTTTCACAAATTCATGCGTTGCTGGTAATTTAGGTTCTGGTCTATTATTAACATGTGACTGTGATGAATTACTAAACAGTTTGACACGGCCCAAGTCATACAGAACTGCATCTACTCCTTGATCAACCAGATATGTGAAGGGTGGGTGTCAGGAGGATGGAGCCAGGCTCTTCTCAACATCATCTAGTGATAGGACAAGGGGCAATG